>JAECUM010008112.1:0-50604 GCA_016617855.1 Megalonaias nervosa | reverse complement strand
GTAACATATCATAAATGGAATATACTGTGTATTGTAATAATACTCTTGGAGTTGTTATAAATGAATAACTGCAACCTTGCTCGATTGCATTAAAGCTATTATGAATAAAATACCCGTCATTAGTGTGTTTTGTTCGTACTTAGACCAAAATGTTTTATGTTTATACTGTATGAAGTATGTCAAGAAACATACACTTTTGTCCAAGTTTAATCATAACTGTCTGTCACACTCAAATAACCATCCTAACATTAAGTCATATTTGAAAAATGTATGGATACAATAAAAGAGTCTCGACCGAGTTGCTAATCAGGACATGTATACAATGTAGATTACAAGATAAGGGCGTTTAAACTGATTTAACGCCTTCGACTTTTGAATATATTCAGTATAAATTTCCTGTCATGTGCAGAAGCATAATTAAATGTATATTTAACCACACTGTAAATGCATTTAGTAAATAATTTACCATTTAAATAACTGTTAAACAATGAATACCTCTCAAAAATGGTTTATTATGTGCACAGGTTTGCTGAACATGCGGTACAAGTTATGCACTATATGGGTATACTCGTGCCCACGCACCCGCATAAAATCTGCATGTTCACCATGCTACTAAAGTTCTCTGGACAAATATTTACAGATCACGAGACTTAAAATAACAGTATGCTAAGGTCAACACCATCACTCTTATCAAAGATAGAGGTTTCTTCTCTTGATATTATATATTTTCTTTTCCATACTACTTAACTTGAAGAGCTGAATTGTTGATTAGCTCTATTTTTAGATAATGGGTCAGTAGATACTACCCTTGACTTTGGAATGGCGGAGGAAAAGTGATTTATAAAGGGAAGGGATCTCAGTTTAAACCAGAAATGACTAAAATAAATATTTGACTGGATCTGCAAAAACATCTATGTGTTTGGACAGTACTTGCATTTCAAGCAAAAGAATGCATAATGCAATCTGAAGCTGATATTGCGTTATAATGATATGAATTGCATC
The DNA here is from genome assembly GCA_016617855.1 of Megalonaias nervosa. Lineage (NCBI taxonomy): Eukaryota > Metazoa > Mollusca > Bivalvia > Unionida > Unionidae > Megalonaias > Megalonaias nervosa. Next base: position 49,602 of record JAECUM010008112.1, on the reverse strand, counting down.
ATTTATTCCTAGAAGTCACGGATTATGTAATCATAACTAATCTTAAATCACTCATATTGAACAAATTGCCCTATATCAGCTCTAGAAATCATACATTGTCGTACGCTCTTTTATGTCAGTGTTTGATTTTGCAAAGAGACACATTTCTGTTTAGCCAAAATGAGCAGAGATGCCTCTTACTTGTGTGAACAATGCAGATGACTTCTGCTGTGTTTGTGGTGAAGTGAAGTTTGCATTACAAAAGAGCAGCATAACCACTATGGTTAAGAAAGCCTATCACCTCTAATTCGGCTGCAAAAATTGGAGATCAGGACAAGAGGTGGACCCCACACATATTTTGCAACACTTGGGCAACAAATCTTTGCCAGTGGTTGAACCGGAAAAGGAAATCTATGACTTTTGCAGTGCCAATGCTTTGGAGAAAGCCAACAGATCAAATCAGCAATTAATACTTCTGCATGGTGCCTCCAGTTGGGAAAGTTGTGTCGAAGAAGAAAAAGTGGACTGTGCATTATCCAAACAGTCCATCAGCTATACGCCCAGTACCATACGGAGGACTGCCGGTTCGTATGCACAAGAATCATTCTCATTTGATTCAGAGGAGGAAGAGAAAGAGGATGAAACTTCAAATCCTGAACTAACAATGTCACATCACCCATATTTTCTCCCATCCTCCTAATCTGAACAACACGTCATAACACAAGGTCAACTGAATGACCTTGTCAGGGATTTGGAACTTTCCAAGAGTAAGGCAGAGCTCTTTGCGCTCCAGACTGCAGCAGTGGAATCTCCTGGCCGATAATGTTGGAGTTTTCATGTTCCGTGACCGTCAAAAGGATCTTGTCCCATTCTTCTTTATGGAAGGTGATCTTGTAGCCTGCAACAACATCGATGGTGTGATGGCAGCCTTCAACATCGCTCATGATCCAGATGAGTGGAGATTGTTCATTGATTCGTCGAAGACGAGTGTTAAATCTGTTTTGCTGCATAATGGCAATGTTTTGCCATCAATTCCTGTTGGTCATGCAGTCCATATGACGGAAACCTATGACAACATGAAACAACGTTTGGAATGCATAAACTATGACCAACATCAGTGGCAGCTTTGTGGCGATTTGAAGGTTCTGCTGACTGGACACACACAGTACTGCTGTTTTCGCTGCGAATAGGATACTCGTGCGAGAGATTCCCACAACATCAAGAGAGATCGGTCACTCCGACAGTCATTGCATCGTAGGACAAAAGTGTTCAGCATCCACCACTTGCTGAATCAAGAAAGATTTTGTTGCCACCCTGGCACATCAAGTTGGGTCTGATGAAGAACTTTGTCAAGGCCATAGACAAAACACAAGCAGCTTTCAAGTGCCTCCGGGAAACTGTCCAAGGTTAAGTGAAGCTAATATAAAAGAAGGTGTCTTTGTAGGTCCTCAGATTCGTGAACTTGTTCTAGATGATGCATTTCACCGTGCATTGCGTGGCAAGGAAAAGACTGCATGGAGAGCCTTCCATTAGTGGCAACACATTTCCTCGGAAACAGCAAGGCAGACAACTCTAGGGAGTTGGTGGAAAACCTCTTCAAGGCGTACAAAAGCGTTGATTGCAACATGTCACAAAAGATACATTTTTTCACTCTCATCTCGATTTTTTTCCACCGAACTGCGGAGCAGTGAACGACGAGCACGGCGAGCGATTTCACCAGGACATCGCTACAACGGAGAAACGATATCAGGCAAATGAAGCCCATTAATGCTTCCAGACTATTGCTGGACAGTGACAAGAGATGCTTAATTTAATGGATACAAGATACAAACCACGAAGCGCCGAGTAGACACTGAATAAGTTCTAAACTATGCATATATATATATATATATAGCATATATATATATATATATATATATATATATATATATATATATATATATATATATATATATATATATATATATATATATATATATATACATAATGGTTATGTTTTGCCTTTTGTTTCATAATAAATTTTATTTATATAACCCTTTTGCTGTCTTTTAGAGTGTTATATAAACAGGACAGGTGAAATATCATGTGAAGCAACCATAAACACATGTAAAGACCTAGACTTACAATTTATGATAAAAACTCTACTCTCTACACAATATATACATAGACGTGAAATGTAAAAACTTAAATATCTTTGAAACAGTAGTCAATCAGTAGTTTTAATTGTCATATTTGAGTTCAGCACATCAAAATAAATAATAAAAATAGCACATTTTATCTCTGAAGCAGACGAATTCTAAACAATTGTAGACCTGTGTTATTATTGATATACCACGAGATGTATAAATATTTCATCAAAAGGAAACGATGCTTGCCAACCTTTATTTTAATGAAATATTTATACGAGATTATACAGACTAAGAGTTCACTCTAGATGCGCACCACTGACCGCTAAATGCAGGAAGACTTTTTAGTTAGGAAACATCTAGCCACTGACCGCCGAAAGTCAGTGACTGTTAGATAAGGAACATTTATATAGTTAATTTGCCTGGGAAAATTAGATTGGTGCTGTGAAGAGACGACCGTAATAAGTTATGGTGATCGTTAGGACTCGTTCGACTGTAAACTTACAAAGAAATATATATCGAAAAGATACAACATAATTGTTTCAATACTGAAGGTCATTATTAAAGATGGTACAATTTTCTGACTCAGAATGTTCGAGGAAAGTGTGTAAAACATGAAAATATGTCCGTGTCATTGACGATATCTATAAAAATTGCTAACATCATGTTAACACTTTGGCAAAACCTTAGGTAGTAATCAAAGATGGTTACATATCTGACTCCATTATTCATGAAAGTGAACTATTGATTTTTTTTTTCCTCAGGAAGCTTTTGGCTAACTTAACCAAATATTAATGATCTATGAGACAGAAAAGTGTTAAAATGAATGAGTAACTATAAGAAAGTTAAAGATTAATTTCGTATCTACAACTTTCTCAAATTAGTTGGTATAGCGCATGCTAAATGTTCGTGAACTTCAAGCTTACCTGTAACAGGTACTGCGGAAGTTGTGATGGCTGGTGAATATGAAATTCCAGTATTTCCAACAGGAGCTTCCTGTGTCGTTGAGTTTGGTAGCTCAATAGTTTTCAACCGCATGTCAGATACAGGAGGAGAGGATATACATTCTATACATAAAAATGAACCTTACTCAATTGCTCTTCACACATACTAAATATTGGATACATTCAAAGGGCACGAAATATGCTTTAGTAAGTAAATTGGACAACCATTAAGTGTAACAAAATCATCAGCACATTCAAGATTAGAATCCATGCGGAACACCATTGGAATTCATTCAGAATACTCTACACTATTAAAATTTCATTTAAATCAATTATTTAACATATACAGAGAGCTTAACAAAGTTGTAGATTAAAATACTACAAAAAGCTTTCAATAAAAATCTATTTGGTAGATTAAAGTAATAGAAACCCTTTAAAAAATATGCCTATGTTTGGTGTCTTTAAATTGTTGTACAATCTGAAAGCTTTTATGACTGAATTTAAGACATCTTATCACTGAAGATAAGAATATATTAATTATATTGTCATTCTGCAGATATTTGTTAGATACATTTGTGGTGATCTGGTTTTGCTTCTATCCCGTTTTTAAATGTACATACCTGTGACGGTCAGAACGGCTGACGGATATGTGATTCGACTGCTTGAACCAATTACTCCATACACTCCTTGATCTGCCATTTGCACCGAGTTCAGAGTAATATATATACCACTTCCGTTAATTCTGCATTCCAAATTCGATTTAGGAGGAGTGCAGGTCCAGGCTTTTGGGTTACACACCATTATGGTACTAACATTAATAGGATTTGAAGTATAGAACATAACGGCTAGCCGTTCATTTAAAGCAGATAAGGATAAAACAAAATCCAATTTCACCTGCGTTGAGGTACAGGTCCGCACGAATTTATCTGAAATGTAAATACACCCTCCAAATAAGAATTATATATTTCATTTAATCATTTAAATTTTTTATATTAGCAGCTATTCTTTATAAACAAATGTCAATAAAACACTATCACCAATAACATTTTCTCTAGATTATCGAATACCAAAGTTTCCTGACCTTACGTAAGTGAATAATGTTCAATTTTTATGAGAGATTCTGTCTCAAAATAACATTAATCATCAAATTAATAGTAATAGATTTAATTAGCATAGGCAATGTGGTATGTTATGGAGAACACGCTTCAGTTAACATGTAAAACTATTTACATTGCTGAATAAATAGAATAATGCAGTTAATATACAATACAAGACTGATATTGACTACAGCCAAGTTTCTTCTTTATAAAGCAGCTACAATTTTCTCAGCAAAATTATAGAAGTTTCAAGCTGATGCATTAAAATATCATGCATACAAATCTATGATATATTTAGTAAGTTTATCAGAAGTAGTATGGTTGTGGGAGGTTTGACCCTTATAACGTTCCCTCCTTCTAGGGTCACTGCCATCCGTCTCTGCCTCGGTCCCATGGCTCACTTTACGTATATCCGACCCACGCGACTCGTACATATTTAGTAACCACGCAACCCATGCATGTAGTGAGTCATGCACATAGGACAAAAACTTCTGTCAGTGCCCCCCCCCCAGGGACCAGTCGGGCGAAACCCCGGGCTTGCATAATACTCTGCTTCCAATGGCAGAGTGTGCTGTACTCAGACAGGCAAGCCTATATTAGTGATCAAATCAAACACTGCCATTGGATGTGTTTTCGAGTGATAATCAGATCTCTGCACGTTTTTTACTCGAATTTAACATTTTGTAAATCAAAAACCGCGCTGTTTCTTACGTGTGCACTTAACTGTCTGAGATTTTCCATTTCTGACAGCATAATCTCAAACTCAGCAACACTAATTATTTTATCATCGATTGCTGCCGGGTATAATTTACTGATCGTATTGAGATTGCTGTGTGCAGCTACAAGCAATTTGGAGTTGATGTGTACTGGAGATTGAAGTCCCATCGAAATTAATCTGCTAATACCACCAAAGACACCAGTTACTATCATTAAAGCTCTGACAGTAATACCGACTTGTCCACCTACAATGGTTTATGTTGTTTTGCTGCTGCATCAAGAACGCAAATAGCATAGACGTTCAAACGCTCGCGTTTGTGTTTCACAATCAGTGCAGTTTTCTTGGCGATGTCATCTCGTAGCTGTTGTTCCGCTTCGATAATTTCTTTTTCACAGCAGTATGACTGAGGGTCTGCCATAGCTCTATTAATAATAAAATCGCGTGTTCTAATTGCACGACAGACAGACCTTGTCCTGTCTCATCATTACGCACACGCACTTCTAACCAATTGATTTTTATTATTGGCACAATTGTCATGCGGTTATTAAAACCCCCACTCTGCCTTAGGAATACTTATATCTCCGGCGATTGTGCATTCTAGGGGTTTGCTACCCCTCCCATATGAATCCACACCGAAAACACTAGCACCTTTTAATCTAACGATCGTCTTTGCCCAATAACTGTCACTGAGCAGCAGAGAGGGTGAACCCTACAACTTGCGTAGAGACCTTATTTTTGTAAAATAAAGGTTCCTACGAAGATAGGAAAAATTTGCTTGAAGGGGGTATGCTCAAAAAGCCGAGATACAAGGTCAATAACGTCAAATTGAAACCTCTAACCAACCAAATAATTTGGACCATTTTTTAAAAGCGGGTTTTTTTATTTTTTGTGTGCAGATAGGGTAAACCCTACAAAGTTGTAGAGACCTTATTTATAAAAACTAAGGGTTCCTACGAAGCTGAAAAACAATGTCAATAACGTTTAAACCAAAAAATTCTCTAATTGGGCAAGATTATTTTTGACTATTTTTTACAATTTTTATGCGATTTCATTTACTTGTCTGGTCACTCAATTGTTGTCGTTCACCCTCTCTGCTGCTATAAATTAAACAACCAGTATAAATATTATTAACAAATGTGTATCGGAGAACCACATTCAGCTAGATTAGCTCGGGAGCGACTAGAGGCAATTAGAAAATATTTACCTGTTCGTGATTTAGTTAAACAACAGTTACAATCACGTCAGGAATCTCAGGTTGAATTTGAAGAGGATACAAAACAATTATTTAAACCTATCACTGAGACCACTAAAGGTATTCAACCTGCGTTAGAAAAAACCGCTGAAGTAACTGGAAAAATAGCAGAAAGAACAAAACAGACAAAAAGAATTTTACGGGAGCTTCCAGCCAAAATAGCTGCGGCTCAACCACAATTACAAGAAGAAGTACAACAAGTACTTGAGGGTATTGACAAAGTTTGTGAGGATGTTGGTGACGTAATAGTTATTGTTACGTCAAAGCCAAAGCCAAAATCAAAACCACCAGCCCGATTAACCGAAGATGGTCGTAGGATACTTCGAGAAAACCCTGTAGCGGTTGCAGCAACAGGATATCCACATCGTGATACATTATTAGATCCAGACACCGCTAGTGTTTCTGAAAAAAAATTGGGTTTCTTTTATATTTCGAAAATCCCGTGGTATATCTAGAATCACTGATAAATATAAAAATGATTTTGAAACTTTTGTGAGACAAGTTGAAGAGGTTAAAAGAGCACCATTACCCGGAGATATGTTATCGTCAGTAAAATCGCTGTTCAGACCACCTCGTATTGAGGAAGAAGAAGAATATTTGCCGTCAGACATCTCTCCTGGCGACATAAGTGGAAGCACTTTTACTAATCAGGGAAGTGGCCTTATTACTTGTCCCAATAATGTCCTTGCTGATGTTGATCGACTAGAAATCCTCATTGGAGGAAAACGAACTGGTAATAATTCCCCAGAAATCATTAATGAAGCAGCTGATATTTGTAAACGATTATTTACAGGTGGAATTATGGATATTAATGTATATCGATCCCTCATTAATGAAATCGCCGATGACTACCATACTGACTGAGTATGTAATTAAATACAGTTATTATAATAAAATGATCGTATATAGTACTCAATGTGGACCAACCATGGTCAGGGCGGTAAATTCTCGATTACCAGTATACAAAACAATCTACGGAGATGGACTAGGTGATGTTGTTCAGGGTCTATTTAGAAGGATAGCCCCAAAAGCAATACCGATTGCAAAGCAACTATCAATGAAAGCTATTGATGTTGTTCGTGAAAAAGGTATTGATGCTGTTGGCAATGTTGCTGGTAAAGTATTCTCAGCAATCAAAGATAGACTAGCACGATTAATACGCAGACCTACGGTCCGACCTCAACCTGTACTATTACCTAGCACTGAAGTAATGCCTGCAAATATTAGTAAAATAATAATCCAAGCTGCTAATCAAAAACTAGCAGAGTTGGCTGATGTACCATTATCGGAAAAAGAACAAAATATAACCGCTAGTCTGATAGCAGGAAGTGGTCTCACTTCTCGAAGTGGTCTTCGTGTTAGACGATAGCAAATATAATGAAGATGTTTAAACGCATATCTGATCCAGCGTTCGACATGGATGCACCAGTACTCAAGGACGAGTCTGTGCGTGATTATCAATATTATTCTTATGACGCTCGAATTCCAGATCAGCGTGGACGAATTGAACTACAGGTTCAAGATACAAGTAGGTATTTCTTACCCGCTGAGGCATTTATTGAAGTCGAAGGTGAAATTTTAAAAACGGATAATACTGAATATGGAGACGATATTAGGGTTGGTTTTGTTAATAATGGTATTATGGCGTTATTTGATAGCGCTACGTACATGATTGACGGAAAAAATATTGAATCAATCCAGAAAGAGGTTGACGTTGCTACAACGATACTTGGTCTTGCGAGATACAGCGACGATTATTCAAGATCAGCTGGTCCATCAATGATGTTTGTCAAGGATACTTCTGACCACCCTGATAACAGACAGCATAATTTAGTACAAACACCACGGGATACTGCATCCGATCTACAACCAGCGGGAATGATAGCACGGCCTGCTGCTGCATTTTCGTTACTGCACAGTATTAATTCAGAATTTAACTTAGGATTTACAACACGTAGATCAATGTTGAAAGGTAATAGAAGGTTGTTTTCATGTGCGATTCCACTGTCACATATCTTTGGATTTTGCAGAAATGTCAGAAAAGTCATTTTCGGAGCCAAACATACGGTTGTACTCGTACGAAAGGCTACAGACGATGATGCATTATGGCACGTTGAAGGAGTTGGCGCTAATGCTGCTGCTATAGAGGCTGCAACTATAGCGCTTCATGGTAAAGTGATATTAACCAAACTTTCATTGTGGATGCCAGTGATGATTCCGTCAATATCTGAAGAAGACCGGTTGCTATCTTTTATGAGACAAGGCGGTAAATCAGCGTTATCATGGTTGACAGTGACCACAGATGCTATCCATAGTAATATTAATGGTTTATTTACATGGCAAATAGCTTCTCAGGAAGGTGTTTCTGCACCGCGACACATATTTATTGCGCTTCAAAATACTGCACGAATAAATAATCAGACACAAAGCATAATGATATTTGACAAACTTGGTGTTTCTGAAGTTTCATTAAGGATAAATGGACATCAAGAACCATCCGAAGATATATTACTAAATTTTGAAAATAATCATGTAGCACGTGCATATCATCGTCTTATGTCGTTTATGGGGCGTGATCAGAATATCGATTTTGGTTTACAAATATCACAGTTAGATTTTACAACCTTATATCCGATTTATTACTTTTCGCTGGAACATTTAGATTTAACCAGACAATCAGTAGTTGATATACAATTTCGAGCTCGTGTGAATAGAGGAGTTATTGCTAATTATAAGGCAATCGCAGTTATACTCAGCGATAAGACGATGTTACTTGAAGGGGTTGGTGGACGAATGAGAGTCGTTGATGCTCCAGTAGAAAACACATAATTAGATCACCTGATTTAAAATCAGGATAATAATTATAATGTCATACAATCGCGTTAGCGTTACCCTGACTCCTGGCCAGATTAAAAGACTACAATCAGCATCAAAAAATAACTGTGGAATAAAAATATCGCTAAAGCGAGAACAGATGAGCGGTTCAAATAAATTATCGTTGACCGAGCGTCAGTTCAGAAACTTCAATGAAGCCAAAAAATCAAATAAAGGTATAAAACTTAATCTTTCTGCAGGCGCCATCAAAGACATCGCTAAGACGGGTGGTATATTTCCACTTCTTGCAGCTATACCAGCTTTAATAGCAGCTGCAGCCCCAGCTGTTGCAAAAGCAGCTGCATTAGGCGCTGTTGGAACTGCTGCTGGAATGGCATTAAAGAAAGCAACAGGAAAGGGAATTAAAAAAAGGGAAAAGGTCTCAGATTGCCAGGGACTCCACATTCATGGTACGGAAAGGGTCTAAGACTTCCTGGGACAGTTCACTGATATCACCTATGTCGAATTTTGATTTACTCAATGCTGCTAAAAAACTAAAAATAAAAAACTTCAGAGGTGTTTTCATGCGCGATCAACTACCTAAAATCGCTAGCGATTTAGAAACTGGTATTATCAATCTCGATAAAAATTCTGGACCAGGCACGCATTGGGTTGGATATGCAATTGATCCACGTGGAACTATTTACTTTGATTCATATGGATTAGCGCCACCAAAAGAATTTCTTCATTATGTCAGCAATAATACTGCTCCAATCTGGTATTCAACGTTACCAACACAAACATTAACTGATCCACCAATATGTGGTCGTGAAGTACTTAATGTACTTGATGCTATATCAAAATCAACAAAACCACCTCATAAAGTCGTGCATGAATATACCACATTGTCACATTTAAACAGATATTGATAAATATAATGGTAGATATTTACGGAAGATCTGCTCGAGGTAAAACTCAGCAGCAAGGTGATTTATCTAAATATGCAACTCTTGATCAACTCAGAAATGAGATTGATGATTTATTAAATATTACAAGTGTGGATCAAAATGAAGTCGTTGTTTTTCAGGATAAACAAGGACGATTAAAGACAAGCAATATACAACTGCCAGATGTACTTATACGAATTCCTACCGCAGTTGCTGATAATATCGTTACTTTTACTGATCAAGGTAAAATACAAGATTCTGGTAAGTAAGTTAACGATTATATCAAAAAAACTGGCGATGTATTTACTGGTAGCATTATTATGTCAGGATATAAAATTACATACCTTGGAAACCCAGCCGCAGATACAGATGCAGCAACAAAAAAATATGTCGATGATCAAGAATCTAAGTATGTGTTAGTCAACGGTGGTATAATGCGTGCATTTCTCAACATGAATAATAATGGTATTAATAATCTTAGAACACCAGAATCTGATTTTGACGCTGCAACGAAGAAATATGTAGACGATAGCAACATTCCTACGACAACTTCGCTAAAAACAATCAATGACGAAATGACCACACTCAATGGTACTTTTACTAGACATGTACAAACGTTTTTAAATTTTCGTAGAAACATAAACAAATCTGTACATGATTTTTTTGGTGATCCACCAATCGTTGACATAAAACTAGCCGACGTTAACACAAAACTCAACGATATTGTTCAAAAAACTAATCTGATTCAAATTCCTCACAATCAGATCGTCAATATCGTGTACACAGTAGCATCAGGATCAGCCACGTGGACACCAGAAAATAAAACCATCAAATACACTGCGGAAATCGCTGGTGTGTATAGGTTGTCCGTACTTAGCAGTGTAGATTTTAGAATATTTACTACATCTCCATCAACTGGTAATTCTTCTAGAACTGTATCTGTAATATTGGATAAAGATTCTGAGGAAATATTTACGTTGGAATTATCTGATAAACATACAGCTGCTGCTAGTTACTGGTGGTGTCCGGAATTTGTAACCAAACTCACCAATTAATTACTTAACGTCATAGTATAATGAATGCAACTTCAATCGACGTTCAACGTCACAGATACGCTCAAGTATGTGAATGCCTGACCAAACTAAAAAATATCATTGACAATTATACAGTAAAAGTAAAAAAATATCGCAGACGTATGGTTGTCATTGATATAATCGTTTACTCAGTTTCTGCTATTGTTGCTGGATCCGGATTATTATTATCAACGATAACAATGACAGCTCCAGCAATTGTAACGATTATTGTTTCAACTTCAACGACTATCGCAGGTATTCTCAGTATTATCGCTAAAAAGATATCTACGTGCACAAATGATAAATTACGTGAGTATATAATAAAATTACACACAGCAACAGCAGCCTATTCTAAACTAACTTCGTGTGTTTCATTTTATCTTAGTGATGGTAAAATATCCGACGAGGAATTTGCAACAATAATGAAAACCTATGATGAAGCATTCATAATCGCTACTAACGATAGCCAAAATGGAGAATTAAATAATAACAATAATAATAATGTCTGAGTCCTTGACAACGTCAAGAGAGTTACTTCAACAGATCGTCACTAATACGCCTCCGTCAAAAACTACAATGATTTCATTAAGTTCGACCAATCCTGAGTTTAGCGTTAACTTTCCAACCGCAATTCCTGCAAAAGAAATAGCGTTAGCGCAGCTTCGAGTTTATTATAGCTGGCCTAATATTAGATCAAAACCATTTGGTGGACAACAGCCAAATAATTCACTAGTATTCGCAAATAAGAATAAACCTGATGGAACTCCTGATTGGCAGGTAGTTAGTATTCCAACTGGTAGTTATCAGATAGAACAGATCAACGATGAATTCCAGCGCAGAATTAAATCTATTACAGGAAAAGAATCAAAAATAACAATTGGTGTATACGAACCAACATTATCAGCGGTGATTGAAATAAATTCCCCTGATTACTCTGTAGATATTTATCAAAGTTCGATTAGATCAGTATTAGGATGGCCTGATATTCCCCCTATTTATAATGGAATTTCAGAACCAACTAAAAATGAATTTCTCACAACGGAAAAAAAATTCATAAAAGATCCAGAATATCGAAATAAAAATCCATGGTCTTATATATTATTTGAATTTGATCCAAGCGACAATAGATATTACTTTACTGATTTCGACGGTCGAAGGATCCCTAAGATAACTAGATCAGCATTTGATTTCGTCATAGAAGCCAGGGGAGGAAATCGACAGATTGTTGATGTAAGATTTTTTAAAAGAGTTTTAGATCCTCTTAGACCTGAATACGATAAAACACTTAATGATTTAAGACGTTTATTTATTTCATTATCTCAACATTATGACGATAATGTAAAAAATCAGATAATCGTGTCAATAAAACATTTAAATAGGATCCTATTTGATTTATACATCGCCAATCGAAGTATTATAAACGTTGCAACTGATATTATTACTAGTGGTGAATACACTAATCGAGAACGTAAGCAATTATTTCTTGATCATTACAAAATAACAGAAGAAGATTTACAAACATTTATAATACCAGATTTAAATAACGCTGAAATGAAGAAAACACTCAACGATGTCATTGATGAATATTTCCCTAAAATATATGCAGCATGGAAAAAAATAGCCCCATCACCGGTTATTCTTAAACATAACAACGATCCATACGGTGGAGGCCGTCATATCTCGCCTAATATTGTTAACATCACATCGACAACCGCACTGAATCTAGTATGCGATATAATTGATAGTAGTTACCACGTAGATCTTTCAAAATCTAACCACCGCAGTGGCACTGCGGAGCAAGGATATATATTATATTCATCAAGTATTCAAGCGCCCCCAGGATGGCTCATTGTGTCTGAGCCAATAAATCAGGTCTACTTGTGTGTACATAATCCATTATTGACAAGAATGAATTTCAAACTCACAAATCAGGATGGCAACATTGTGGACCTAAGAGGAGAAACGTTATATATTAATTTGTACATACGCTCGTAGAGTAAATATTGTAAATAACGAAGAAATCTGGGTACTTTTATATTTTCTGACCCGAACGAAATCAGAAATTTGACTGAAACAAGCAAAATTTGGGTAATAAAAATATTTTTATACTCTCTGACAAAATAAAATATTTATTTTTATCAATTACAGTCTCTGTCTGCACATCTACTGTGAAAAAGATACATATTTTCTCTCAAAAACACGCAGAAAAGTTATTTCTGCCAATGAGAGTTAGCAAATATGAAAAAGATTAATGTTTTCACACTTACCTCTCTACGTAAATTCTCTTGCAAAATGATTACAAAATGAAAATTCTAGCTCTCTTATATAGTGTCCACATGGAATTTCCGCAATGACTGAGGTTGAAAATAGGTAATTTCCAATGGATTGTTTAGCATATGACGCCTACGCAAAATACTCATAAGGGAAAATACAGCAATGCAAAAATAATCTCAAACGAATGTTTTTTTGAAAAAATGTTTGAAACATCAAAATGTCTAAAACCCCCGCACATGTACTACTTGATATTCTGTGAAAATATATAGCGAAATCGTGTATTTTTGAAAAAATAAATCGAAGTCTATGTAAATACTCACAGATGCTGAAAAAGCTTTGTACACATTTCACAGCAGTGAATAAAAATCAATACGTGACTGGGTTTCCCCAGCGATTACACACTCGAACGTTAACAATGTGGAATTTTCAATAGGTTTTTTAATGATATAATGGATTTTAATCAGAATGACTTTAAGTTGGTTTCCCAGAGATGAGTCATATTCGTCTACGCATCATGAACGTTAACAATGTGGAATTTACAATGGGTTTTTCAATGATGCAATGGCTTTTACTCAGAATGACGCAAGGGTCACATGGGTTTTCAGTGATGTAATGGATGTTACCCGGAATAACGATATAAATTCGGCTAAAATTCTATTTTGTGTTCATTCAGGAAACAGGATTTGCAACTATGCGGTTCGAATTATTCATTGTTGAATGTGGTAAGTACAATTTTTGATAAAATGTTATTGTGTTTCTTACAAAATCTGCTTGTTAGATTAAATCCGACGCTATTATAATAGTGCTTTGTACGTTGGGAGACGGGTGGGGGTTTCCTCGTTGTATTTGAATATAAATTTCTTTTTCTGAAGTAAAAAGGTGGTCTTTAAGGGAGATTGAGGTTTTTTCTGTGTTGTAATTATTTTTTATTTTAAAGAAATAAATATATATATATATATATATATATGAACAATGAAAACATTAATGATATTATTTCTGCTATTAAAAAATTAAAACATGACGGAATAAAAATGTCCGATAATCTTGATCCTCAAAAAATTCTCTCTGACTTTGAATTATTGCAGCAAAGAAAATTCGAGAACAAATTCACATTACCTTCCAATTACAGATTCGTGAAATCAATTTATCAATCTATGTTAGAATCTTTAGCAATGGTGAACGACACACAAGTGAAGCTATTTGCACCTCAAACACGCTCAATCGAAAAAATAAGGACTGCGTTGTCTCACGAGTACGAAAGAAAAAATAATGATAGACAATCGTGTAATGCAATTGAAAAAGATTATGTTATCTGATTCTGTCGAGAGTGAAAATGAGAGCAGTGACAGTGAAGGTGGACCCCTGAATGTGATAATGGCTAAACAAAAGCCTTGGCAAAATTGACAGAGTCGAACTGTTAAGAAATAGTTATATGACATATTCAAATATTATCCGCTGATTATATTTTATTGAAAATGCAGATTTGTATATTTTATTTGCGACAAATTGTACCGATTGTGGATGTATATCAAAATGTTTTGCAGCTGCACTAATTGATGGGAAGGTCATTTCTTGGTCTGTTTCTGTATTTATGGATTTAATAGCTCTTCTTGCAAACTTTTTACATTTTCCAGTATTTCCACGTCTAGAATTCTGACTCTGTGTTATAACTTGCAGATTAGATAACCGATTATTCTGGGGATCCCCATCAATATGATCAACTACAAGTCCATTTTCAACTACTCCACGAAAACATTCGAATATGAACCTATGTGAAAAATAATTTTTATTTCCACTGGTATTAAATTTAAAATAACCAAATTTATCAAGACTACCGACTGGTTTTTTCAATCTGCAGTTCCTGATAGTGCCATCACGAGACGCTTCGTAGTTTTTGATGATCGGATGCGCTACAAATTCTTTTTGCTCCATTTATATAATAATATTATTTGTCTAAATCATTATTCTGAAATCTGGTCAGATAATCCTCTACGGTTTTTATAGGAGATTTACCTGACAAGGTATTTTTTTGTCATAGTATCGTTTTAATTCCCTGTATTTTTTTCCGCCACATTTTAGACATAACTGTGTTTTTCCTCTGACTCCAACACCGCATTGCACACATGGTATTGGTCCTGTACTTCCATTTTTGATGCATTGCATGTGATTTCCGCAGTATTAATTTATACATGGTTTATCACAATGAGAGATATGACCAAGTTTAAGCCAAATACACTTGTTCCTGGTTTCAATCATTATATATATATATACAAAAATTCAATTTAAATATTTGTCTTAATTATAATAATGGAGGAATTATCCGTTATTGAACCTTCCCCTGCCAGATTTGATCTTGACAGACTATCAGAATATAAATTTAGAGTTTCGATACAAGATCTAGCTTTAACAAATGCGGATATAGCTAAACGTATCCGTGAAGCCAAAAAGGAATTTCGTGACGATGGAGCTGCTCATGTATGGTCAACTTTCAGGATAGGACATATCGTTAATATGATGAAAGACAAACGAGGAAAAGTAATTATTAACCACCTTGATAATCAAAAATATTTTATTTTAATAAAGTTTATTGTAGAGACAGATGATGATATCTGGATTATTCGTGATAAGCGTGATCCAGTCCGTGTGCAGTCGGGAATCAATATTGTTCTCTTAAATAACAGATCCAAACCTGGAATACTTACTGGCATTGATAAGCCTTACTATGTTCAAGGTTATCCAGTGACTGCAGTTGTCTACGCAATATATTCGCTAAATGATAAACCTAATGTTGCGGATCTCAAGCCGATGAAAATATCAAGAATAAACTGTGTAGCTGAACGAGTTACAGAACATTTTACAAATGCGATACGTGGTAATGGCTTAACAGATTTAAGACATAAAAAATAGATACATGGGCAGAAACGGTTAAAGATACTGGTGCATCTATTAAGGATGTTGCTGAACTAGAAAAGTTATTAAGATTTCCAATAACAGTAAAAACGCTAACCGGAGAGATATTGTACGAACCAAAATATATAAAAAATGGAAACCCTATAACAATCGTCGATCATAACGCGCATGCATGGACTAATGCTGCAACGATATTTCCACGAGATAGAAAAGTTAAGTTTTATGATGGTGATATATTTGATTTTATCAGAAATATAAGTAAAAGTGACCCTGTGTCTGTTTGGTTATTTCAAAGTTCAGAGCACGATTACGATCAATTTGTACGGCCTAACGGTGATATTTACCGTACAGAATCTCTTCATGAAGAAATGGAATATCTTGCATTAAAATATACCTCTGATGATCTTATAGTTGGACAATTACTGAATAACTGTTTTACCGTACCATCGGTTGCTGCCCATTTCGCTCAGGAGAAAAATTCATGGAAAACGACACGATCAGAATTCCTTGAAGATATCAAAAAAAGTTGTATAGAATATGGACACGGTTCATTATGGAATACCAAATACGATTATAGTGATGTTATCTCAGTTGATATGGCTGCATGTTATCCTGGGAGTTTTCTTGGATATGGAGAATGTTCTAAATACTTTAAGAAACTCGGACATCCTACACATGAGATGACCAGGGTTGCAATAAACGGACCCCTTCCCATGGAAGAACCAGATTTTGACTTAACAGGATTTGCTTATGTAGAATCATTCGAGTTTAGAAAGGGTCTCCATGCGATTACTTATGTTTGGTTTGGAAGACATTTTTCAGAAAAATGTTGGGTTCCGATAGTACTATTGCAGTATATGCTTGTTGCTGGATTTTTAATATCGTTGAGGGTAACTGAAGCAATTATATCGTATAGTTCACAGAAGCAAGTTTGGTTACCAGAACCGGATAGATTTAGTGTCGATGATGCCAGGAAAGAATTCCCTGATATTGACGAAGATCATGTCATTAAAATAAGTAGATGCAGGAACGAGCATGATGAAAAACTTGCAAAAGATCTTGGTAGAAAGATAATCGGTAAGTTTACTCAAGGTGGTTCATACGATTATAAACGAGTGTGTACAAGATTAATTATGGACGACGCTGAACTAGATTTTATAATCACCGATACAACGGAGAAAAACACATTTATAAGTCGATGTAATGCTTATTTATCAGATAGAACAAAACTAGGTACCATTGTGAGCTACCTTGATGGCGACTCACCACAATTTACTCATTTAAGATCTTCGATGTTAGCTTATGTTTCGATAAACCTACTATCGATGATAAACAGATTGCCTCGTCACGCTGTCAGAGTCGCTACGGATTCATTTTATATACATAAAAAATATAAGGATTTATTAAAGCCGCTACTCGGTAATGGTGAATGGGGGGCGTGGAGGATAAAACAAGAAAATATACTTAGTTATTCTGAATCTGCCGATGTTGAAATTAAGGAAATATATTACAGAAATAATAATCAAACATCAAAATCATCTGCACCATCTGTGTACGATCCTGTGGCTAGACATAAGACTGTTTATCTTAATGGGTGTGGAGGGTCAGGTAAAACAACTCGTGCGATTA
Organism: Megalonaias nervosa; assembly: GCA_016617855.1. Lineage (NCBI taxonomy): Eukaryota > Metazoa > Mollusca > Bivalvia > Unionida > Unionidae > Megalonaias > Megalonaias nervosa. Next base: position 31,839 of record JAECUM010008112.1, on the reverse strand, counting down.
ATTTATTTATGAATAATAGTTCAGATATAATTGTTTTGACACCTACACATAAACTTGCTAGAGAAATAAAAGAACGAGGAGTAAAATCATGTACATATCATAGTTTCTTTAGAAGGTGCGGAGACACGTGGACTCCTGAACGAATGGGTGAAAAATATATACCTAAGTATATTATCTGGGGCGAGATATGCACGGTGTCGTTAGAAACACTAAAAACATTTCTTGAATGGTTATTGACAAAGAATACTGCTGTGATTATGTGTGGCGATCATGGTCAGCCACCACCCTTTGTTGGACAGTCTCCACATGAATGGCTAAAGAATAATGTAGATTATTATGAAGAAATACATGATGACCATAGAGCTACTGATGAGCCGCTGAAAGAACTTAAAAGATTAATCAGACTACAGCCAGATAATATACAATGTGAGATTATGCGTAAAGTAATTCCAGAGACAACTATGAATGATTTTTGGACTTTATGGAGACCTGCTGATTTGATAGTCGCAAGTAGAAAGATAGTTCGTGATGAACTGCAAAAGAAATTATTTACGTTACATAAAGAAAAGTTTTCAACGTTACCTGTACCTTTGTGTTATCGCCCAGCAGATACTCGACGACAGAATATTGAAGTTGAAATACCAGGTGGAGACACTGAAAATGTCCGAGTACAAAATCTTGTACTGAATGACATTGTTTTGGTTGCCATTGATGTTGTTGAGAGCGCATTAAACATGGAAAAATCACCGTGGATGTTAGGATACGCTATACCGATTCATTCGTCACAGGGATTAACTATCTCTGATACAAATATCTGGATTGTAGATGATCGTATCGAATGGTCAAACTTAGTCTATCTTGCAGTATCTCGTGTTAGAAGAATAACTCAACTACATAGGGTTATTATAGATTACGTGATAACTGAGGAAATTATTAATGACGATGCTGTAATAAAGAAAAAATTAGCGGGTTATAAACAATGTGACAAAAAAATAAGCGTGACTTTGATATTGATACTGAATTTATTATAACACTAACTCAACTACAGAATAATCATTGTGCAAGCTGTAACACAATAATGTTATGGCAATATTCGAATAATAATCCAAGACAATTTACCGTAGACAGAATTAATAGTGATCTTGGTCATACACGTGAAAATGTGATGCTGACCTGTCTTGAATGTAATCGACGCCGGGGCTCTAGTTTACATAAGTGAACGTGGTGGTAATTGTGTATCTGCAGAAATTACTTGTAATTGTTCACGTACAAATCCATGCTGAGGGGCAGTAGAATCTAGTCTGTATATGGCAGGTCTTCCAGTGGATCTAACCACGCTAGAAATTGTATGTGTGGTCACGCTCCAGATAGGGTCAGTAGCTCTTTTTTCCCACCCTCAAGCTCCCCTGGTTCGTATAAATATCTCACAGTTACATTACCTAATACTGGTTGTTCACGGCGTTGTACGTTATCGCTACAGGGTATATATTTTTTTGTTATTGCATTAGAAGGTTCCATGGAAGTTGCACTAGTAATTTCATTATTTAATGCAGATATCACACTTGGTAACCTTGCAACCCATTCACGAGATCGCTCTCCCGACTTAAAATCAGTAGATATTTCCTTTGCGTATTGATATCCGAATAACCGCTCAGCAAGTGTTCGATTAAATCGTTCAACAATTGCTTGATCACGATGAATTTCGGTATGTCCTCGTCTGATTTTAACGTTATGTCGCTTCATCAAAGATAATACTGCACCAAGAAATTCTTTGCCAGGATCAACTTGTAATAACTGTGGCCATCGTAGACCACCACGTTGATAATTTCGATCAAACGCAAATGCAACTTCAGATGCTGTCTTTGTTGATAATGGTTCCGCTTCTTTATATCTACTTGCAACGTCAACAACAGTCAATGCGCATTTGTACGTGCGTGATTTTCGTCCACGTGTTTTAACAGTATCATGTGGTAAAAACAAAATATCTGCTTGATGAACTTCATTGGGGATGCTGACATCAAAATGGGCGTAATGAATTTTTTTAGGTGGTGGTAGATAGATTTGCCATATTGCCTGTCGTGCTAACCATGATGCAGCAACATTACGTGAAACTTTTGCTGCTTCAGCAAGTTTACTGATTGCTGCTTTACCTCTCCAATATCCTCTCGGGGAATACTAAATGGATTCCATTATAATAGTTATATAATTAATTACCAGCCCCTAACATTATTTTACTTTTCACAGCAGATTTTATTAGAAAACTAGCGAGTTTTTCTCTGAGAGATTTATCAGGTATAGAATTTAACACATGAATCAATTTTACATCTGCGAGATGCCGTTGTTGTCAATCTTTACTTTTATACGCAACGTCATGAACATGACACGCTTGATCAATTTTATTTACTGGATACTCTCCGGGTCTTGGTTGATCTTGATCATCAAGTCGGATATCAAGTCGAGTTCCAGGACCACAGTAATTATATCCAGGAAGGTGTTTCTCACCGGGGTATTTGGCCCATGGTAATCCTGGTAATTTTCCTAACGAAGCAGCAATATCCCCACCACGCACTATTTGCGACGCAGAAATAAATTTATATTTTTTTGTACCACATTTTGCACATTTACCCGTAATTGCACGTCTTTTATTTTTTGTTGTTATCTTTGTCAATCCAACGGTATCGGTAGGTGCTCTGCATCGAACACAATATAAACTCATATTATTTATTATATGGATATAATTGACTTTTCAGCGACACGAAAACAAGAACCAGTAAAGCACCATCCAGCGCTTCCGAATTCCATTAGAATGATTTTAATAGGTCCATCTGGATCTGGAAAAACGCAATTATTGCTTAATCTGATAATGAGATGGCTAAAGTGGGATAAATTATATTTAGTGGCACCATCTGTAGATGATCAACACTGTTACGAAGTACTTAAAGATTTTAATGAAAATGCAAAATTGCTGAATGAAAACGGTAATGATGTTGTTGACTTTATTACCGATGTTGATGAAGCCCCATCTGTAGATGACCTAGATGGATTTATTAATAATTTAGTGGTGTACGATGACGTTATGCTGGACAGACAATCAAATCCAGCTAGAATATTTTCCAGAGGTAGACACAAGAATACAGATGTTATATACGTCACTCAGCGTTATACACAAATACCTAAAGTGATCAGAGACAACTGCAATATTTTAGTAATGTTTAATGGAGTAGATAATTATACTTTACAAAATATTTATTATACTTGGTGTTCAGGAGATATGGACATGATTAAATTTAAAAACTTCTTTTCAAAAGCACAAGCTGTTCCATTCGGATTTATAACAATAAATCTACATGACCCAAGATCAAGGTACCGTATAGGTCTGGATAAAATCATTGGTTAATTTATAGCAGCAGAGAGGGTGAACGACAACAATTGAGTGACCAGACAAGTAAATGAAATCGCATAAAAATTTTAAAAAATAGTCAAAAATAATCTTGCCCAATTAGAGAATTTTTTGGTTTAAACGTTATTTACATTGTTTTTCAGCTTCGTAGGAACCCTTAGTTTTTATAAATAAGGTCTCTACAACTTTGTAGGGTTCACCCTACCTGCACACAAAAAATAAAAAAACCCGCTTTTAAAAAATGGTCCAAATTATTTGGTTGGTTAGAGGTTTCAATTTGACGTTATTGACCTTGTATCTCGGCTTTTTGAGCATACCCCCTTCAAGCAAATTTTTCCTATCTTCGTAGGAACCTTTATTTTACAAAAATAAGGTCTCTACGCAAGTTGTAGGGTTCACCCTCTCTGCTGCTCACTGTCTAGAAAGTGCTTCCTTGCTAGATAACAGTCGAGATGTTTTTGTTCTGAGCTGAGTCAGTGTTGGTGTTAAACATTCTATGGTGAACGTAACTGGGGTGGACATCCCGGAGAGTTTTTGCATCTGGTTGTGGAGATAACATTTGGGTGTTTGTCTCTGCAGCGATTCCACGCTGACCAGAGTGATTCCAAATGGCAATTTCTATTTGGTCCTTAACAAGGTTATATGTAAGTTCATACGAGGGTATGGTAACTCCATTTTGACGTAGATGTTCATCAAGAAGTGAGCAAAATTGTTATCGATGTTAGCATCTGCTTCCAGCTAATCCAGCATCCCGTCTTTGGTACACTCCGGGAATTCATCACGGTTAGAATCCATTACTTATATATAATAATAAAACCTAATTTGAAAAGCAAACAACAAAGATGGTTAAGTGCCTATCCGGGTAATTGTTGATAACATTTAATTGAATTTCATTTCTGGCCACTAATATTTCTGATGCGACACATGTGTAAATATCGCCATCTCTTTGATTTCTGGTACGTGATACTGTGAACCAAGGTCATGCCCATTATTAACAAATATTATTCGACTCATGTCACGGAATTGTGTATATTTATTGTTTATGTATATTTGGAATAGAATGTACTTGGGCTTCAGTTTTTGTGTACAGTTTTACCTGAGGGGGTTTATCAATATCATACTTTATTTCGATGTAGTGAGTTCCGTTCACTCCATGCTGCACGAGCATAGTGCTTACGATGGGGAAACCGATATATCTTGAGCGCACAGGTCATGCATTGCGACACAGCCAGTGTACATAGAGGCTTCAGGTACTTTCAAAACTTGACATTACGAAGATTCTTGTCAGTGAGCTGTCCAGTTTATGAAGCATTATTTCCAGTGTAGAGCTGTGAAAACGAATGAAGGGCTGAAAGGAATGAAGAAGTGACGGAATTATAGAGCTATGCCATATCTTCGTTTTTGCACCATACTGAAGGTGTCGTTTTAGCCGTGCTACTAATTTGGGGTTTATACGTGACGTTGGTCCGGAAGAAAATGATTATCTCGTGGTGAGGGACTAAGGCTTCGGGACCAAGGGGTCGGCAGGGAACAAGAGGTTCTACGGATTCTTAGGCAGACCGTGAGAGGCAGACCATTCGACATGTCTCCTTGACCATCCGGCAGAGAGATGGGCCTGAAACTATCTTATGGTGAAGAATTGGACACCACAAGATACATGTCCCAACTTATAATCATTTATCACTATTTGACTGAGAACATTTCATCACTATTCTAGTGGAAACATTTGATCATTATTTGAGTGAAAACGTTTCATCATTATTCTAGTAAAAACAGTTCATCACTGAGTGGAAATATTTGTCATTGTTCATGTGAATTATTTTATCTTTATTTGAGTGAAATAACTACGTTTGGACTTTAATTAATCTGTTTCTTCTTTTGTGTTCAATATCAATTCATATTTCTTTTAAATTGCAATTCTTCCCAGTTAGGAAATGTATTAATCAGTTGTTTAACTCAGTGCGCATCCTTGTCTTATGTATCTAATATTTGAATTTTTGCGCACGAGTTTGGTGCAGGATTCTTTAATCTTTAATCATCTATAAATAAACATCGTATTTTTCATTAATCATTCTTAGTGTCTTCATTATAATCTGGCCCCAATCCTGTTCATCCAGTTAAACCCCAACATACCTTTAGTTCTTGTTATGCTAAACAAGAAGGATCCAGAATCGCACACCTTTAGAATTTCAGATTCACGTTTATCAAAACCATGAAGAGAATAAAAAGTTATGTGAACCATTTGCTCTCCTTCTTTGATTAATCTTCCCGTAATTGTGCTCTGTGAAATTACTACGCGTGGTGGCGCAGGCACTTTAGCGACTTGCTGATCCACGTATTGTTTCGTCTCACCGTTGCCAGTATCAACATAATAATTGATAACCGCAACAGAAACGCCATAGTCTCTAATGTGACTATGTGATTGGCTCCAAAGAACATCTCTGCAAAACCCAGAAATGTAACTGAGAGAATTGCGCAAGAAAATCATGAGGCTCCACAAAGTTGTCCTTGACCCTGAGAAAATCCATCATTGAAAGTGTTGTTAACGCCGACATGTAGAACTTGTACTTCTGCATCATTAACAGGGTTGGTGTGTATTTTAGGTCACCTAACAGAGCATTGTTGAGAATCCTCATTATCGCATATATCCTTGACAAACAACAATGTTGAAGCAACTGTTCTGGTGTAATTATCGCTGTATCTGGCAAGTCTAATGATGGTCTTAGCCACTTTAATATTGTCCAAAATGGATTTGATTTCCTTCAAATCAAATGAGTAACGTACACTGTTAAAATACGCTATGATGCCGTTATTAAAATTATCCCACTGTGGTATTGACCGGAAAATCAGGCCGTCATTCTGTACCATTTTTCCCTCAATTTCCCAAACTATCTCACTCTGAAGAAAATACCTAGATGTGTCTTACACTTGCAATTCTCGTTGCAACTGATTGGGATCAGTGACTGTATATGAGTAATACTTGAAACCTATCTTAATTCGATTCACCAGCACAGGCTCTCCAATGTCAAATGCATTATCAAATACTTTTTTGATCTGAACTACTGCATAAATGTCTTGTTTCCACTTATACGTTATTGATTTCTTTTAATACCACTGCGCGACTGTTGGCCATCACAATCAAAGCCCCATTGCTAAATTTGCAATCATGGAATCTGAAAATTGCTTCAGAGTGGGCTCATTAATGACCATACTAACAGCAGGCGACAATCATTTGGTCGATGGTGGTGTAATTGGAGCCGTCTTTTATGGCGCTCGTATTATTGATCGCCACAATCCATCGCGAAGCGTCCGAGCCGCTTGCTATCCCAGTTGTTCACTAGATCCATAGCAGCACTTATAACATTGTCTACAACTCGTATTGAAACGTTCTTGGTGATGGGTGCAGCGCGCAATGATAAAGCTGTGAGTGCTTTTGGTGCGCTCGCAAATAATACATGAACAACACCACCAAGCCCAAGTCCGTAATACGTCATGTACATGGGTTTTCTCGCGTTAACTGCATGAACGGTGATGGGGGTGTGATCAATATCAAACAAACCTTGTTCCACGGTTTGGTAAAAACCCAAACAGAATATAGCCCTGAAAAACTACTCCTGTCGTTTCAGACCTGCTTTCATAACTGCCACTGATGGTTTGGCAGGTTGCATTGACTTGTGTTGTTGAGGTAATTCTCACAATGTCAGACGCCATATATTATTCCACTAGCAAGAATCGTTTACCATCTAAAATATGGCCAGGCCAAAATAACACTAATCTTATGGGTGACCGTGCAATGCCAAACACATACGTTTGGATTCTATAGCAATGACAGAACTGACTGTGGGCTCGTGGGCACGGATAGAACTTTCAGAGTCTTGGCCAGTCAACACCGAAAGTCTTCGTCGAATTTCTTCAATGACAGATTCTATGTCGTACGTGCCAGAAGGAAGTTCAGTAGTATACCAGTTCGTTCCAGTGTTTGTTGGAAACGCAAATGATTTATTTGGTTGTGGGCTGGCCAATAAAGGGTGGAAATCGGATATTAGGCCAAGTTTAATACACTCGCAGCGATGCAAGTCCGATCTCATGTACGCTTAATTCTCCAGGAGTCACAGGTGCAGAAAAGGTCACGCTGAAGTCTACTTTTGTGTATGAGATGGTTATCATCGAAGACACGCTCTGGGTTGTATTTGCAACAACTAATTGCATTGATGCATATATGTCACGTAAGACGAGGAGCGTTTCCCGCATTCCGTCTCAATCGTTTCAGAACTAATCATCGGTGTTGTATATATCATGAGTATCTTCCTCAAGTTTCTGCATCATGCACGATGTGTGTCTCTGTCTATAACATCATTAGTGAGCAACCCCTGAAAAATCTATCTGACTTCATTAATAGCTTCGGGCCCGTTGTTGCTCGCACAAACTGATCCCACAAGTATTTCCAGTCAATCAGCAAGATCAATAGGGCTACACAGTGTCCTTCTCCTCATTTTTTGTGGTTGTATGTCTTGGTATCGGTTGCTGTGCAATCCTTTGTACCTAGTCGTCTATCTATTCTGATCGTTCTTCCAACTCCGGAGAGTCGCGTGCAGGTTGTTCTTCTTTATCTGGCGTTTTTGCATATATTTTCCGTACATCGTTTACCTGTGGAGGCTTACGTTTTCATTGAGTTGCGATTGCTTGATCTGAATATTCGTCTGCCTAAATTTCAGGAGTAAACACTGGTCGATACAAATATTTTTTGTTACAGTACACCTTTTACCATTTTTTTTGTTATTCCTGGGTAGTAAGTGTTATTTCCTAATTGCTTATGCCTCAGAAGTATAGAAAATGGCTATTATTCCCCACAAAGTTTGCTTTTCTGACCAGGACAGTGATATTTTGAAATTTACCTGTTTTCCAGAACATTCCAGATAGATTCAGTCCTGAGTAAACTTGGAGTAACTTTTAGAACTGTCTAGAACTTTCCAGTAATATTGATAGTAGTATAACTACAGGAGCCTTAAGCCCACCAGTTCAGTTTAGTTCCAGATGCCTAAGTGGATACATGTCTGCATTCTTTTGAGATGGCATCAAGAGGCTGCAAGCATCCGACAGACGCATTTTGCTATGTCTACGGCCAATTTATCAAGACAAGAGCGAAAAAGTACTCCGTGAAAGCATCTGCTAAGATGTGTGAGGCCTACGAGACATATTTCGGCATGCCTGTCTGGATCAAGACAAACCCTGGGCACCTCATTTCACCTGCGAGCACTGCAGAAAAACTCTACAAAGTAAGATGGACAATTGTTGCTTGGAATTTTATGTTATTAAAATTTTTAAGATTGTTAAAAGCTTTAATTTTAAAATGTTTTACAATTTTCAATGTTATTAAAAAATTATATCATATGTGAAAAATGTTGCGAGAATCTCTTACACATTAGTCATGGGTAAAATAAATGTATTTTTATAGGATAATACAGAGGGAAAAAGAGAGCCATAAAGTTCGCTATCCCAAGAATTTGGCTGGAACCCACTGACCACTCAAGCAACTGCTACGTCTGCATGGAGGACCCTTCCAAACGTCGGACTGGCAAGAATGCACCTGCTATCACGTATCCGGACCTTCATTCATCCCTCGCCCCGGTGCCACACTGCCCTGAGCTCCCCGTACCCACTCCTCCGGAGACAGAGCAGCCGTGGTTAGAAGAGAGCAGCAAGTCAGAGAGCGCAAAAGACGTTGTTGATCCAGATGACCATTTCAGAGGTGGAGCTGAGGAGAGAAACCCATCTAACCCAACCAAAACTACCTCAACGACTTGATTAGAGATCTTGGTCTCACCAAGTCCAATGCCGAGTTTCTGACGTCTACGCTCAAGTAATGGAACTTATTGGATGAAAGTGTGCAAGTCGCAGATCAGAGGAAGCGTCACCAAGCTATCCCCAGCTTCTTCACCCATCAAGATGGACTTTGCTTCTGCCACAATGTGACGAGTCTGTTCGAGGAAATCGGAATCGCCTGTAACCAGAATGAGTTGCGTCTCTTCATTGACAGCTCATCCAAGAGCCTCAAAGCCGTGCTGCTCCATAATGGGAACAAGTGCTCGTCTCTTCCCCTGGCTCGCTCGCTGTACCTCAAAGAAGATGATTACAACAGCATCAAGACCTTGCTGGTCGCCTTGAAGTATGATGAGTACGTCTGGGAGGTCATCGGAGACTTCAAAATGGTGACATTACTGATTGGTCTCCAAGGCTTTTTTCCAACGTTTCCCAGCTATCTTTGCCATTGGGACAGCAGGGACACCAAGGCGTACTACCACAGGCGAGACTGGCCACAGCGGACCTAGTTCTCTGTGAGGAAGAACAACGTCAAGTGGAAGCCCACTGGTGGACCCCCGGAAGGCGCTGATGCCACCACCCCACATCAAACTGGGCCTTATGAAACAATTTGTCAGAGCTCTAGGTAAGGAGTCGGCAGCCTTCAAGTACCTTCAAGACTTCTTCCCTTAGCTGTCCGAGGCAAAAAGGTCAAAGCCGGTGTCTTCGTCGGACCACAGATAAAGAAGATCCTGGCGTACAATGATTTCCCCAAGAAGCTCACTAGTAAGGCGAAAGCGTCTTGGAACAGCTTTGTCTCAGTGGTTCGGGTCTTCCTGGGCAAACAAATGGCCGAAAACTATGTGGAGCTGTTTGAGACTCCGGTGAAGAACTATGGCACAATGGGCTGCAGGATGTCCCTCAAAGTCCATATCCTTGACGCTCATCTTGATAAATTAAAGGCAATCATAGGAGCGTACTCGGAGTAGCAAAGCAAGCGCTTCTACCAGGATATACCGGAGCTTGAACCCCGCTGCTAAGGACAGTATAACGAGAACATGATGGGAGACTACATATGGGGGCTGATTCGTGAAAGTGATTTTCAGTATAATCGTAAATCTCGAAATATTACTCACTTTTAAATGTTCTGTGGTCATTTTTGCATTACTTTGGTATAAATACATGTTAATTTTGATTCATATGTTGATTTTTATGTGAAAGAAAAGACACAAATTCGCCCGTTTTCTCATTGGAAATAGGTAAATTTCAAAATAGCAATGTTCTGGTCACAAAAGCACAGTTTGTGGGGAATAATAGCCATTTTCTATACTGTTTAGGCATAAACAATTACAAAATAACATTTACTACCCAGGAACTAAAATTGTGTTCCAAAGTGGTATCAATGCTTAGTGGATACACATATTTTTCTGTCCTGGTACTTTTATGGGCCGGCAGATATTCTCCTGTTCTGTGCATGAGATACATAACATTATATATGGCTTGAGCAGTGAAATTACCTATTCTATCTGTCATCAAATCCATTGTATTATTATAAGAATTAAACATCTTGCCAGAGGCTTTTCTAGCCCCAGAAAATTCCCTTTTTGTATCCTGGGATGGTTCTTGATCCCTAATTCTCTCCAGCCGGGGGGTATTTTAAGATTTGCACAGAAGGGGTCTCTGCTGATCCACTGGTGACCTTCTTCATCAAAATTTTATATTGGTGTATGCAGCCATCATCGTTATCTGGGTGGTAATGTAGAAAGTGATTTTTCAGTTTCTTTGACGTCTTGTATTTCTTTGACTTCAGCCACCATCTCTGGCAAACGAATACTAATCCCTACAGTTGCTCATGTGGCCTTTTGATATCTTTGGTAACTTTGGCCATCTTGCGAACTGGACCAGGTTCTTCTTCAGTAAGTGCTGCCTCTTGTTCTGCAATCGCTGTTGCAACATTTTCATCGGCACGTTCAACACTTTCATTTGTGGGTTTAATCAGCGACGCAAATGTTTGTTCAAAGCTCGCTGTGAGATCTTCTCGTGCAGTTTGTCGAGACTGTAGCATATCATTTACTTTCTTGGAGACCTCTATCACATTTTGAATCAATTCTAGATTTTGCTCAGCAGCTTCAAGGCGTCGTCTTTCGTACGATTCTGTGGTATCACTGCTGGGCATTTGTATATGATTACGTTTTCGGTCGGTAAATTGACATATCCAAAGGAGCTCGAAATTTACACACACGACTGCAACTTCCGGTCAACTCAATGGTGAGAAACCTACTTGGGTCCGATGTAATCAGCGCACACATGCCACGCAATTCATCCCTTGTATGGTCGGTGGCACACCAAGTCGAATTAATATTTCCATGGCCATTCGTGTAAATACCACAAAATATCATCAGCATGTTACAGTTGTCACGGATCACATTTGGAACATCGGTGTATCGTTGAGCCAATTAGATGATGTTGCTGTTTTGGAGTCGCCCTGATGAAAATATTTCAGGGATTGACTTGATTTTCAAGCATGACATCTTCATACACCGCAAGATTGTTTTTGTGCTTCATCAAAAAAGAAAATTAGATAGTAGACCACAAAGTCATCTTGGTGCTGTTAATATTTCTCGACGCTTTTGAGCAAAATTACCAGAATCATCGTCGAGTAAATATCCGAGTGAGAAGCATATTCCTGGTTTCAGTTGATGCGGCTCTGGTGCACTGCTTGATCTACAATTCGATTTTAACAACCAATCAAGGGGGCCTAGTGAAGTACCGGTCAATCGCGTCTCATGGATCACATTCATAACCTGAATGCAATTAATCCAACACTGGGAGAACGAATCACACGATGGGTAGTCAAAGGAGGTATGAAAGCCAGGATTTCACTTGGAGGCTCTGCCTCCCGTGTACTCACTAAAGGTAAACATTTTAGCAATATAAACAAACAAGCAATGGAAACATAAAGTCGGATATAATCAAAATATAGTACAGCCTGCGTGGATAGTGGAGAGGTGAAGCAGTCGTGGAAAAGTTAGCCTGTGTAACCAAAGTTAATCATGGGATTGCTCGAGAATGGTTGGCCAAATAAGCGCTGTGACAAACTTATTTGCCAGTACCATAAACTATGTCACGGGGTACGTTTGATGTCCACACATCAAATGCTCTTGATCTGGCTAAGTCGCTATTTCTTCCACACCATCGTGTCCGTGGTCAAGAAGATCGATTAAGAACTTATAAATAAGCTCCAACCATTGAAGACGTGGCTAGCAGATACAAAGAAGGTGGGCCGTTGACAGTTGACATCAAAAGATTCTGCCAATGTCGCAAAAGCACTCGAGCGCATTTATGCACACAGACCACTCACCTGACCACGATTGTTACAAGTGGAACCTGGCAAAGGATTTCTCCAATCTGTGGCTGTGATGCTGACGAAATACCATGTGCAACTCAGTGTCGGACACGTCAGTGTACATCGAGATCATGCTATTGTAGAACGATTTGATGGTACTCTTGCAGAACAATTATTCAGCCATCAGTATACACAAAATTTGTTGATGAGGCCAGAGGGGTTTCAGGAATAGGCAACACGACTTCCATTCTTCATAGCACCCGTGCAAATGAAGTCAAGAACACAATGTAATTAAAACCAGCCAGTGCTATTCAACATCACGTTTATTCAAAAAATGCTATCATGGCCAGAACCGTTACAATCACTCGGAGACAATTTTATTCAATATTTGTATGTTCTGTAGAGTTGGAAGGCGGCAATAACTTCGCGCTACGGACCCAGCAAGATCCGTCGTGGTATTCACTAGAGGTGGGTATTGAAGTAAAAATCATATTGCGATATATTTCAATATCAAGCGAAATATTGCAATATTATTTCAATATATTGATTTATGAAAGAATTAAAACTTACTGTTAATTTATGGAAATAAAATGAATGCAAACTGCAAACAATTACTTAAAATTATTTAATTACATAATTAAAAGACAGTAGAAAAAATGAATAAAATGCTGTACAGTAGTTGCAATCTAACACAAAAAGAAAAAGTTACAATTTAAGTCTTTAGTCTGAACAGTTCATAGTTTGCGTTTACTTTTTGCAGATTGGGCTTTTCGTTGTCACTTTACCCAGTGTAGTTCTAACTGAACTGCCTTTAAAATCACATGATGTAACTTCATATTTTTTAAAGAAGATAAGAGCATCAACATGATTTGGTTTTAGGGCTGAACGTTGTGCTCTTACTATATCTCCAGCAGTGGAGAACACCCTCTCAGAAGGGACACTTGTTGCTGGGATGCACAATAAGGATTTGGCAAGCTTAGCTAATCTAGGAAATCTCTTCTCGTGATTTTTCCACCATTGAAGAGGATTTAAATTCAAGGGAATCGACCGAAACACTCTTTAGTTCTTAAGCTCTTATTCTAGTTCTTTCATTTGTGTTTTTGAAGTCTCAACACCTGTTATGTAGACATCACCATGAAGCTCTTGCATGCCAGAACAACAGGTACCTTTATCTATCATATCACTCTGACCAATGTCTGACATGAGCTTTTGCAATCTGGTTGAGTATCCTTAGCAGCAGAATTGGCAGACACACGTAACTGCTCGGTTAGCTGTGGTAAAGGTAGCAGTTCTCACTGCCCACTATCACCCACTGGTAAGTGATCAGTGTCATGTTCAGCCTTCACTCTGACAATGATCTCTGATGCATTCTGCAAATGTTTAGCAAAAGAAGATTTCATTCCTTCGTACATTGTTGAGGAAAGGTAAGGCTTTGAAACGTGAATCAAAGACAGCATTAATAGTGAGAGCTTCTTCTTGAAGAGTATATTTATTCTGAAGATCATCAACCACAGCCCTTTTCATCTGAGCTATTACTAGAGAGTCATCATCACTATGTTGGAAAATGCTGTCAATAGGTTTACGATGAAGAGGCATGATAACAGAAATGGTTGGAACTGACTCAGCACAAAGAGTGGTTGTCATTATTTTAAGATGTTTTAGACAAACTATTACTTCATCTGCCAGGCAAATGTCATCATTTGACAATGTGTTCAAATCTTTTTATCTTCATTTAGCAAGATCTTTGGATCTCAAAACGGTAATTGCTACACATTGCATTTCAAGAAACCTTGCAATCATGTCATAAGTACTGCTACATCTAGTGGGCATATCAGCTATAAGCTTATGATCCGGTAGACCCAGCAAAATCAGCCTGGCTTCTCCGATTAGCTGCTGCAGTTGTACTTCGGTTTAAGAACCCAACTATTCGACGAATCCTGCTGAGGAGAATTTCAATGCGTCTGATCTTGAGACACTTTTGTGCAGCCAAATTAATTGTATGTGTATAACAATTGATGTGAAAGTTGCGTCTTAGAAGAATCCCTGCGTTGACCATGTTAGATGCATTATCTGATATAATATGTGGTATGGGGATAGACTGTATTTCTCATTCTTTGAGGGCCTCCTGAATCACAGCAGCTATATTCTCACCTGTGTGCACTTCATACATGGGCCGAGGTTGAAGAACAAAGATTATCATTTTCCAATCCTTATCAATGTGAATTGACTTGATTGTCAGATACAATTCAGTTGACCTCGACGTCCAACTCTCTATTGTCAATGCAACCTTCTTAGCATTTCGTAGGTCCTCTGTTACCCGTGCCTTGACTTGAGCATATTTTTGAGGAATGATCACCTCTGCAAACTGCTTTCTACTTGGAACTTTATATCAGGGGTCAAGTGTATGTTAAAGTGTATACTCTGGCGAATCCACTATTTGGTATGGACGCATGTTCTTTGTTATAAATCTGCACACCTTTTTAGTTATCTGTAAAGCACAAGAAGAATGGGAGTGGTATTTCGCACCAATGAGCCCTGGTAAGGATCTCTGGATTGGCTGCGATGTTTTAGTTTTAGAACGATTGGAAATATCTTCACATGATGAACTTGCATTAGCATGGATCGATGATCGATTGTCTGTCATTTTGCAATTACCACATTTCCCGGGATGTTGATTGTTCATGTAGTACGCTAGCTTAGTGGTTCCGCCAGAAAACTTAACAGGAGCGTCACATAGTCGGCACACAACAATTGCCTCATAATTTTCCCATTACTTTTACTCTTTCGTAAAGCAAAGTTAGTCCATATGGCAGACCGCGCTTTTGAATTTTGCATCATGTCGTATTCAGCCGTGCTTGAAGTACTTGTAGCTCAAGGTCAATGTCAGCTAGTCTTCAATGTCAGCAAGGGTATTATTTGATGACAAATAGAAGTTAAAGCGTCAAAAGGATGAAGTTTCACTGACATGTAACTTCCGATTACCCATGCTGCAACTGCCCAGGAATGAAATAGAAATGCTACTGAAACTGATTACCGGAGGCAAAGGTATGGAATTAAATAGGTTGTTGTCAATCAGAAATCATTATAAGTATGAAATATGGCTAATATTAACTTATAATAATAATAGAGTTCGTTTGCTACTTCTTATCAAAATTTACGCCAATATCGTACTATATCGATATAAGAAAGTTTATCGCGATTATTGTATCGTTGGTTTAATACCACAATATACCGGTAATCGATATTATCACGCATCCCTAGTATTCACGATCTCGTAACGGATTGATACTCCAACACAATCAACCCGTGGAGCAATATCTCCCAGCCCAGCATTTGTGCGAGACTAATTGCAGGTCGTTGCAGCAAATACGGAACTGACACCAGGGATTGTGTTATCACGTCATTATCCAGTATCAATCATAAGTTGGCCCACAACAGTGCCATGACCAAACACTTAAGAAGTGATTCCATCGGGAAGTATCCATCGCTTGGTATCGAGTGGAGACAATCTCACCTTGGTGCATCGGTATACACCCATGATATGGTTCTAGGATCGAATCATATTTGAGGTGTGTGCAAATTCACAGCGGTCTCGTAGACACTCAGGCACAGTTCGTGCTTTACATCTTTTTGCACAATCACCTTCAGAACACCTTTGGCATCTATACTGTTCTTGCCAGAGCTCTTCGGCCCGACCACAAATGAATATATTTATGGCAGCAGTCCTACATATTATTCGATTAATTTTCCCGTGTATACATCTTTAAATGTGGCAGTCACCATTTTGTTGCCGTTACTAAAAAATGTTCTTTCGGATATTCTCTGGTAACAAATTCGTCCACCAAACTTGGTTGTGCCATGTCCGTGTACATACCATCGATAGTGGTATGCACCAGCAACGAGTCTCGGTGTCGGTGTACAGCATCTTCACCAGATCTTGATACAACAGTTTGATCTTGTCATAGTGAATATTTTCACGAGTAGCTTCGACAAGTCCAGCACGGATGATCCAACATATGTTTGTTTTGTAAGTCTGAATTTTGTTTCTTTTACTGTGAACGGCAACCACCATCAACAATTTTCCTAGATTCAAAATCCGGCTCCACGATGAGGCTTCGAAATTTATCTTGTTCGTTATCATCATCATCTCGGAAAAGATCTACGCGGATTCTTTTGCACAGATTCTCCACGGTTTTCCCAAACACGGCATTGTTCATGAGCTTGAAAAAAAAAAAACGTCTTAATGTCATTGGTGGTCTTTGTGTGTAGGCCTGGATTCATCTGAATGTACGGGGCCATCCAAGCTTGCTGATGAAATCCAATCACTCAGTGGATTTTGGTTGCACGCATACCCAATCGCAGACACAGCTGGAGGCTTCGGACGTACAGTACATAATTGTGTTTGTGCCAGAGACTCGGGACGAGTTTGGAACGTTCGATGTATGTGCGTCCGGCTTCATCATCGATTTTTCACTTATATACGGACAACCACGTACAGGGTACCAACAGCGATTCTGGGTCAGAGGATAATCGTTGTGTGGCTCATATAAATGCTCAGGATATTCCGGGTCAACTTCAAAGAAGCATCCGTGATCACCATGGATATTGTAATTGTGCACGTCATTTCTTTCAGATCAGTGTGGACAGGATCAATTAAATGAAATCCCAACCGGAATTGGCTTCATCATGGCCCACCAGGAAAGTATCGATATACGTGATATAACTGTTGGGGTGAGCGGGGTGATATCCGGACACGTTTGGTTTGTTGATACAAGCGTATCTGTGAATCGCCATTTTTATTCCGCCAAGAAGTGGTCGTTCCATAAACAGATGCTGACCAGTGTCCGTGAGCAATTTCATCTCGATTTTGGTTGTGGACAAAAACACATCCAAGCACATTGACGGATCGCGACAATCACGCAAGTATTTGCACTCTAATGCTGTGGAAAATGGATTGCGAGCCCGTAGTCGCTGGCTGAGATACCCTCACGTGTCAAAGACGAATAAAATGCTTCGTTCGGTGGCAAATGAGTTTCGGCAAATTGAACCCAGTCGTCCATGTACTCGTACTGATACACACCTTTTCTCGTTGTGAGTGATTTGGAAATTGTAATTTCTATGCTTTTGGGATAACAGTAATCGTTGATTTTGATGTCTCTGCTACTTCTTGCATTATCAAGTGACCATCGTAGCCACTCAAGCTGCGAAACGCGACAGGGATTTTAGTTTTGTTGCAGTAAATTCGTAGTCGAATAGTACATTCAACTTGTGCTCCGCCTCTGTAAGCACCGTTAATTTGGCAGTGATCGTAAACTATGGCGTCGCTGAAATTAAAAGTTTTTTTTACAAGTCCAGCAATGAGTGGCTGCAGAGAAAATGCACGAATGTCATCGTCCGTCATAATTACTTCTGCTGATAAATCGTGCAGCTTTCGAATCCATTTCGCAGGTGACGTCGATCAATTTAAAAAACACTTCCACTGTGTCCGGAGCGGAAAAACCCCGAGTACTTTGGGCACGATAAAAGACTGGTGGTCCTGTCTTTCCATCACAACATACTACTATGTAACATAACAGTTTGGAATTTGTGCAGCGACGTGCACTGTTCGGTCGATATTAGACACATTTACGTCTACTGAGACGATCAAGAATTTAAAATCCGCGTAGATGATACAAGGGACTTTCATTTTTCGTTGTACTGCAGTAAATTTGATAATGTTTTACCTGGTTCTGGCATGAGTGCTAGCTTTGATTTTTCGCTAATTCCACCACAGTAGTAGCCATAGCTGGTGAGCAGTTGTTGCAAGCTAATACATGCATCCAACGTATGCATCGAATTTTCTTGCGATGATTGCTATGTGGTTAAGCAACCTAGCAAAATTCTTTATCCACATGTAGTGCGATAAAGGTTCTGTTTTCTCATTTCACTCAGCAGCAACAAATCAATCCGTACAAGTCCATGGTGCCCATGTTAGAAAGTGCCAGTGGATAAAAATCTTTGTTGTTGCTGTTGTTGTTGTGGGGCTTAACGCCATTTTTTCAGCACACGATAGGCTATACATGGCGGCCAGTATTAATGGTGGAGGAAGAAACCAGGAAATCCCCGGAAAGAACCACCGACCCACGAGAAGCTACTGGCAAGCTTTCTCACATATCCATATTCGCCGAATCCAAGACTCGAACCCACGCAGACAGAGGTGAGATGGCAGTGATCCGTAACGGTGAGCGCTTTAGACCACTCGGCCACTCGGCGCCCCGATAAAAATCTTTATCATAACGACAATATTTACTTCGATTAAGTGTTTCAAACTTATATAGCATGGCCTTCGTCAATTGCTTAGTAAATTCGATATCACCAAAGTTGAGTTCACCCAGATGCTGCTATATTTTCGAGGCATATCTTTGTTATCATCAGCCAGATATAACGCTGACACAAACTGCCCATTAAATATTCTTTCGTCAAAATTCTACACGTCTATAACTGACCTTGGTGGGACCCTGTCTGGGTTTGGTATGTAACTGGATCCACAAAATGGGTGATGCGGTAAGAGATGAACCTAATTCTGAGTGCATCTTTCGAGAGTCCATCCGGTGACTGCATAGGTATATTTCTCTAGCGTTTCGAGAATGTTGTCTATGCCTCTGCTTGATGGCACCGCTGTTAATCCACGGGGTGGTATATTTTAATCCATCCTTTCCACGACCATTACCAATTGCACGCTAAGGACACTGTTTACTTTCACTCTAGCCAAAATTGAGTTGGACGGGATAAAGGCCATGTTATTTTCCAACTCGCCCCTACGTTTCTGAAATTTGAATTCTGGTTCTTGTCATTGCTATGTTTTTGCAATAACTTATGCATCCGCTTCGGTAGCGATAGCATATGTGAGAAGACGCTTTTGTTCATCCCGAGCATAAAGACGGTTTTGATCAAACGTGTGTAATACTGCAAGGATGTCAGCATTTCTCTTGCTCCTCATGGTATTCGAACATTATGTTCATGTGTTACTTACCTTTGTTGTTTACCGTTGTTGTTGTTGTTGTTGTGGCAACCGGTGGTCGTGGTAATAGTTGTGGATTCAGTATAAATACGTGTCTCAATAATTCAATTAGGTCTGCTTTTCATATACGATTTCGTATGTGTATTCCATGCTGCCGTGTGAGCTGTTTTAGCTGTGGCACTGTAGGCTTGAATATACCAAAGAGAGGGTGAAGCGTGTTTCTAATTGAGAAATATTGTCAATTGCTTACTTTAGTTTTGGTATTTTGTCAGGATCAGAAACTGCAATCTATTCAGTCCTTTTATTATTTCATCTATTCGTGTTTTATTGATTTTTGTTGTGGTATCTGCTTGTGTATGAGCAGCAAATGGTATTTTTGGTTTTGATTGTTATTGTGCTCTTTATAGTATTCACAAACAGATCCACAAGGATCTGACCCCGATGCCATTTCAGTCAGGGTCGTGCACGTAATCCGTCAAGTAACATCTGCGTAATATCATATAGTCTTGTTTAATTGAATCTTGTTGTAGTATTCGCTTGTGCTTGGGTAGCAAATGGTACTTTTGGTTTTGATTGTTTCTGTGCGCTTTATATTATTCACAAACAGATCCATAAGGATCTGACACCGATGCCATTTCATGCAGGGTCGTGCACGTAATCCGTCACATAATATCTGCGTATGTGTTCTACAAGACTCACGACGGCATGTTTTGCCACAGGGTTAGTATTTCCCAATGCAGACAGCTTTGCATTTGTTGCGTCCCAATGCCATGGAGCTTCATATATACATACGCGCGAGCGTTTATTTAATTCGCGGAAACACTGCTATATTTTCTGCTCCGTGTTCTTAGCAGCGCTCCCTCTCGTACTCTTCATTACGAGCAAGAAGCTGTAAATCAACTCTTGCCATACAATTAACTACGCCTGTCTCAGACTATATACAGCATATTTCTTCTGCGGTATTGAGAAAAACATATTTTAAAAACGGGTCCGCCTCAATAATCACAAATCAGTCATCATCAAGTACGACAGTAACATAAATTTTTTCCGGCGACTCTCGCATGTATCCAATAATGTTAAACCTTCCGTCGTGAATTTCATCCACTTTGTGCTTGAGGGCATTGTCTAAAGTCTTTCTCTTACATTTGAACTGCCTCTTTTTTTTTCATCGTAGTAGATTGCGTTGTGAATCAAACTGGTTCGGATGTCATTCTTATACTTCTGACTCCAAAACAATTCTTTAATTTGCTGCTCTTGCGCATCCTCGTCATTAGCCTCATCAAAAACGTCACTCGCTTCAGACGAAGTGGGTAAATTGTCATGTTTTTTTTTGAGAGTGTACTCCTTCATGCACGCTACTCTGCAGTTTCATTTTATTTGTATTGGCCTCAAAAAAGGGGGTGGGGGTCGTGGTAGTTATCGGCGCAGATAACGCAACTTACAGCTGGATTATCTTCTTTTCCGGGCTTATTTCGCACAATAAAACTGGCTAATTCTGCTTCGCAAGCCAGTTATAATTTTGTATTTACTTTTCCCCACATAGCCGTGTTTAAAATATATGGCTCTTTACTATAATGTAACATATAGATAATATTCAAAGGTGTTGTTACTTATTAAATTGCTTTACCGCAACCTCATACTTCCCAGAAAAGGTTATTAGTTATTAGTACATTCATGTTTAGTAAATAAGCTTAGATATGCCAGTTCTGGATTATATATAACCATTACAACCGATTTAAAATAAATATTTTAGTTGCTGCTTGATTGCTGACAGTTTGCGCGTAATACGGACGGCACTGCTCCACTTAAGAGCTTGCATTACTTTATGATATATTTCAGTGTTATAAAACCTTCACATTCGACAAAGGTATCATTATAGGAATATATGGGACCAAAATCAAATTCATATTTCCATAATAAACTGCCTAAACTGGCATATTTCGTGACTAAATCAGCACATATATTGTTTCAGAATCCCTTCATTGTATAAAGTTTATATGTTATTTCACAATTAAGTCATTTATGATTAGTAAGTACCATAATAGCTTCCATTCACATTTTGTCTTAAAGGGACAGGAAACAGAAACCAATGAGAATTATAAACATTATATGACCTTCGCAGGCTTAAAGTTCTCTCTAATAATTGTTTTAAATTGAAATTATTGGCAGTGAATTATTATTGTATCGGCTTTGATAACTAGTAAATACGAAATAAATGCAGAAGACAGTGAAAACCTTGATATTATCTTATGCTTAAATCATAATCGTGAGTTAGCCATTGTACCAGTATCCATCCCCATATCCAAAGCCTGTAATACACTTAACGTACTTATAAGTTGTGGAGCATTCAACAAATGTAACTGTAATTCAAAGGTATTACCCTACAGCACCAGACGCACTATCAAGACTGTAGACCTGGTGAATGAATACATTAAATCAGCTATGACAAGAAAGAAAAGAAAAAGAAAAACAGAACAAGAAAACCGTACTTTGTGAATGTCATTTGAAGTGAATAGTGTGGCTCGTACATGTATGTTGATTAGATTTCTAAATGTCCGTGGTTTCAAATACTCATTACTCTGGTGATGCATGAACGCAAATGGATGTGCTTTTTCAGTGAAAACATCCAATGAGGCAGCAATAGCGCCCCAGATAGATGGAAAATATTACTTATTGACCTCGCATTTATTATGGGATCATTTATGCTTTAAAAACAGCCATTCATTGGCAATGCGTTTGATTTGCCGTTGCACCTTTCAAAATACTTATGTTGCGCCTAAGCTAACTCCTTTGCTGGAAATTAGTGGGTGCGGGGGAAAGTCCGTCGGTTTACAGGTCACTGGCCATACTCCAACAGTTTTCGTTTTACATCAGATTTACATTACATGATTAAAATTAGTTATACTCGCACAAAAAGAACAAAATATTATCAAGTGTAAAGAAGAAATAATAATTTAATTACTCAAAATAGAAGTATACAACTCTGTTACTTTCCCTTAGCTACGATTTCCCACCTATAGAGGACGCCAACCGGAAATGACGAAAATTTATCCCCACAAGACGAAGTACGTGCTTCTTGTTGTCGAAAAATAAAACACTATCAACTATGGATAGGGAACAGTTAGATGAACCTACTGAAAACTAACATAGTGTTCAGCCTTATATCGATATGCGTGCACGATGCACTAGATTGTGTCGCTTTCAAAATTGTTCCGTTGTTGCAATTTATTTTGAAAATTCCCGTTAATACAGGTAAATGGGAATCAATGCTGGCTTCCCTATCTGGCCAACTTTAAAAAAAAAGAAATCGGCAACACTTAAAAAATTCCAAAGGAACCAAACTTGGCTTCCTTATGTCGGCCGACTTCATAAGAAAATATCGGCACACTTAAAAGATACCAAAGTCAGCTTCTGGGGTTGGTTTGCTTTGTAATCAAATAACGTTTGTATTTGATCTCTTGTCGGAACGTTTAAGCAAGGAGTTTATTGCTGGCTGCCAGTTGTGTTTATTCATCACAGGGGCTTCTATTTGTTACCATATGTAATCATAATTGATGTTTGCAGGGTAAATAGCATACACAACAATAACTTGCTTTAATAATACTTTTGTAACCCATGCTAGCGAAAAGATTATCATTTGCATTCACAGTGAATGTATTTTAAAATAATGATTTTTATTTGCGAGATACCGTCGTATTGTTAAACAGGATAGAATACAATCATGGTCAGTTTGCACCTTGGAACTTATTATGAGTGAATGGCAGGTTTCTTCAATCAATCGGGTGATATTCTCGTCTTTTTTGCAATTTTGTTATTTGGCATAAGCGATAAACAGTACAGTAAGGATGCTTATGCAAGCTGGCATCCGCTACATATACGGATTTAGTGGATATATTTTTTCTTTAATACATTTCGCATAATGAAAAAAGAAGGAATAAATGATAACAATGCAAGGTTAGTTTCTTTCATCTTATTTTCAAATAAGTGTATGTTTATAAAATTTTTTGGTACCGTGCAAGAAGTAATTTTGTGTTGAATTTGCGCCCCTCCCCCCCCCCGCACAAATTCAACACAAAATTATTTCCTTTCTTTTTTGTATGGAATAATGGAGCTAATATGACTGACAATATTGACTAGTAATGGCAAGCCTTTAATTTACGCGCACACGCTAAGATAGCAAACAATAAAATTAACTGGTAAAAGCTTCATAATGCAGCAACTAAACACTGACAAAATGCTCAACATTATTCTCCCTCTCTCTCTCTCTCTCTCTCTCTCTCTCATGTGTAATCGACTGTGTATTATATGCAGCAGCGTTACAACATGAAGCCTAAAATTAAATATATTTCTTTTAATATCGAAATATGATTATTTCCTTTGAAAAAATATCAAGATAGTTTGTTTAAATATAGATTTTTTTTTCCCTAAAACCTATTCCTAAAACCTATCCTACATAGTACCTACCTTTTGTTAAAGAAAAAGAACTTGTTCAAACTATTGTTAAGTTGGGCCGAATTGTCTTTCGAGCTGGGACGAATTGCCAAATTGACTACAATCCGGCATAAATGATACAACTTTCCCATCCCTCACCCTATTCGACCCTACAGCTTGAATCCACTTTCTTCTGCTAAACAGGGTCTTTCGGAAAAAGAAAGAACCCCTTTTCCCATCATCACTCTTTTGACTACATCCATATCAAACACAGTGCATCATATTTGCTGTACAAACGCATGATCGTAAGATATATCACATAGACATTTACGTGGGGAAATTTAACACTTGAATTGTTATGTTGAATAGAACTGATAAATGTACGTCATATCCGTTTTGGCACGCGGAAACTAACGATTGTTTACGAGATTGCCGAATAATTTTTTTCATTTGAAAAAGCGGATTTTTAAATCTAATTAAACATTTGTATGGTTTGCGTATAATAGCAAATGCGTTTTGTTTATGACTATAATAATATCACACGTTTGTACAATATAGGTGGCCAATGACCTTTAAGTCAATGGACTGTGTATAACTGATTCTATCCGTGGTAATACAACTGAGTGAAGTCAGGTCCAAGGGTAACATGACTGTCGCGAATAGTAGATAGTCTTACAGCCTATTTGATACAATATAGACTTTGAAAATTACCTCATGCGTTATGGCATACAGATTAGTATGATGTGAGATGATATTCATTTGTTGCAGAGTTGTTTCATATTATCAGAAACGCTAAAACTTTGGAGGCAATTATCATATAATATAACAATTGTAAAATGTGATTCCAGAATTAGCGATATCTGTTGCAGAAAAAAAAAGGGATGAACGATTATTACAACATTTGCGATGTTATAGGAAATACGGTATCTAAATAGGTTATGCACACTCCCAAGCAAATCTATTTACTTTAACTCATGAGACATATTGCATTTTTATTTTCGTTGTTTGCATATACACTGTGTTTGCTATCCATACTGCTTACATTCACCAATGATACAGTGGAGCGATATTATCAGTTAACATTTCAATCAGTAGAGATAAAAGTAAAGTTTATAAGACACGAGAAATTAACGATATCAAAACTATATCAGTTGTCGATACTCCACAATATGTGATAGAAAGCTATACTAAATTAACGAATATTTTGCAAATGTAATGTAAGACTACATTTTGTATCGATATTTGTCTGTTTTCCTCATCCACCACTTCCAAACCCCACCCCACCACAACCACCAGTACTATTATGAAACAAACACAGGTTTTAATTGCATTTAAACATCTGATTGAGAACAAATATTTTCTAGCTTCTTTCAGCTTGACAATGACTTTATGCAAAACCTTTGATCTCATTGTACTTTAAATGATACACGCGCTTATGGTCATTAGCCCTTGTTACTTGAGATGCATGTAAATTTCAACAATAAGTTGAAGAACTTTGAATTCTAATTCTAGATTATTAAATGGCTCAACCCTACATAGGTATGTCGATCAGGATCTCTCATCTATATATATATGATAAAAACATAGACCAGTAAAAGAAAACTACTTAAGCTCTGAAAATCACCAAGCAAGTAAACCCGGGCAGACCTATTATATCCGGTAACGGGCATCCCACAGAAAGGATATCAGAATATTGTGATCATTTCATGAGACCATATGTCCACAAACTACCATCATATCTTCAGGACACGACAGATTTCCTCATAAAACACAAAAGCAGGCAAACCATTAGCGCCAGATACATTGCTTGTTTCCATTGACGTCACATCTCTGCATGCTAACATAGCGCACAAAGAAGGGATACTAGTTAGACATTAGTTTTGCACGTCGTCAGTGTATTGCATTCATATATATATATATATATATATATATATATATATATATATATATATATATATATATATATATATATATATATATCCCCCTTACATTAAAAATAACATCACTTTTAAAGTGACGATATAAAGCAATTTGATATAACAATATTATTGATATATCAAATTGTGATCCACCAAGCCACATTAATATGCATATATAAATATTGTTTCAACATTAGGTTATATTTCAACAGTATGCTGATGCTTCTATATTCTCTAAATCTGTGATGAATTTCCACTGATTAATCATTAGCATTGTAATAAAATAACAATAAATATATTAATAATCCCCATCTTCTAAATGAATTAAATATGGTGCAAAATTTCATCAAAATTCTCTCTCTCTCTCTCTCTCTCTCTCTCTCTCTCTCTCTCTCTCTCTCTCTCTCTCTCTCTCTCTCTCTCATGCATAAGGGAGAAAATTAATAAGGGGATGTGGAGTGAGAGTGAGAGAAAAAAAGAAAACTGAACTTGCACTAAATAACCTACACGAACCTGGGACTTAGTAACGAATAGGTATAAACGTTCCGCGAGATTTTAATAGTGTTCACAGTACCAACGATACAAAGTTGCAATAGCCTGTCAAGATTTGTACGGTACATCGATATGTAATTATAAATACACATCGTGTAATCCGTTTAATGCTTTGTTTAGTTTTATTTGTTTCCTCGTGTTTCATAAAACCTGTTAATAAGGGTCTAAAGACATATTATTTAATATTAAAATATCCGAATGCCGCTCTACGATCCCTCAACCGTTCTCCATCATTGTGTGAGTTGGTAAGGCAGCAGACTAATCGGCCAATAAAGAAACATAGGGATTGACATTAATTAAGGGTAAGTCTCTTTAACTCCACCACCACATTCTCTCTCTCTCTCTCTCTCTCTCTCTCTCTCTCTCTCTCTCTCTCTGGACCTTCGTAGAAAGATAGCAGCGAAACTCCGCTTTCGTCTGTGTCATGCGATGATGCCTATGCGCCTGTGAATGATGGAAAAATGTAGCTATGCGAAGCAACGGAAAGGGGAAAGTTAGAAATGGAGAATAGAATCAGTTGTATGGCTGGTAATAATGTTCATTAAATCATAATGATGACTTAGATGAACTGTAAACACATTTCAGTGTTTGAACTGCCTCGTGACGGTTCCTTATTTCGCTTAGTTTATATTTCCAGATCGTGCAAATATGCTATCCGGTGTGTGAAAGCCAGCGCGTTCAATGTTCAAGTATTCTTTAATCATGCTATGTTTGTAGTGCTCTGCTTTCCTCATTTAAACCATCTTTCTTGTTTAAAACATAAGCGTGTCTTATATTCAATTCATCGATATGAATGAAAATATAAATTCAAAAAGTAAGAGAGGCAACGTATCGATTTACAAAGGAGATTGCAATCATTTTCATATGGTTAAAAACTACATTGTGCAGCTGACACACTGGACAGAGTTGTGCAGAGTTCATTCATTCCGTCAATACACAGTTACTTATAATCAATCTTAACTGCTTTTGAATTGCAACGGTGTGTATTTGTATGTGATATAAATAAAATATATTTATATTATCTACGCTGTACTTTTGATATACCACTCGTTGTATAAATTTTTTATTAACAGATTACTAAACAAGAATACTTAAAATATTTAGATGATTCCTTTTGTTAAAGATTAGGTAGTGTCCATTTTACGAAACTAATCTGTGCTGTCATGAAGACTCGTGGATCCTGTACATTATAACTTAAATTGGTTGACAAATATCTTCCCATCACCGACAACCCATAATAAACATTATCACTAAAACAAAGTTATAAAAGGAGAAGTAAATGTAAACAGTATATATCCAAGGTTTATTACATTACTCATGCTGCCGAAAATCACTCGTCCCCGAGTGATCACACATGTTATACGTGTTGTCATGAATCACAAGTGATTACTCGCCTAGAATCAACTACCAACCCTATTCGTGATTCCCAAACATGATTACAGGCCTGAAACTGAATCAAAACGATTTGATCCGCCACTCTCAATTAAGCTAAAGAAAGAGCATGATCACCCGTCGCCTAAAATAAAATACTTATAAATAATAAACAAAGCCGTACATAAAGTTGAATCCATAATTTGATTGGGTTATCAATTCGGCAAGCTTTGTATGTTAATTGCAGGTTACACGTCATTTAAACAAATCTGGATAATCCCATGCAGGCTCACTGCGGAAAGAAAAGCCGATGGCCACGTCAAAGTAAGAGGAATATTTTACTAGCTGAACGCCAAATCTGCCTAAGTAAACTATAACAAAATGTCAGCTTCCCTCTGCTGCTACAGTGGCTCGATCTCCACAATCTCCCGTGCAATCGTCAGTCAATAAATATAGTGCACCTGCCTAAAATGGAGAAGTTTGAATCATTCTTTCGATATTTCAATATAAATATTTCAGTATTTTGCATTCCCGTTTGCATTTTTTTAGAATTGTTTTTAATCTTAAAATGGTAAATCATGGTTAAGTTCTTTATATATCAATGGCGAAATGCATTTATGAGACATGTACTAAATATAATCAGTTCAAGAAGTCATTAAATGCTCCATTATTAGGCATCAAATAGGGCCTACTCTGAATCTTTATAGCCCCGGGTTCGATACCGGCATATGCAAAGAGGGATATTCGCCCATTTTTGTCGGTGGTTTCATTTGGGCCCTCTGAGTTCCACCACAATGATAGGCCAGATTAGGTCAAATGTGGCAGAAATATTTCGTGCAAATGACGTGAAAAAAATAAATGTTCCAGTTTAAAGAACCGTTAAATTCTCAATTTTGTTGTTTCATACAACCACCCCCCCCCACAAAATAACATATGACCCACACATATTTGTAATAATAATAATAATAATAATAATAACGATGATGATGATCATGATGATGATTGTATTTGTCCTTATTACTGAAAATACTCAAAATTAAAGTGAAAATATAATAATACAAATAAGAGATTATCGAAATGAGAAAGAAAACATCTAATTACCGCTGAGAAGAAGTATTCCTTTTCCTAATTCCCGATAATCGTGCCAGGCCACATACCATCCTGAGTCTTGGAAAGAAACATTTCTAAGACTGAAGGTCACAGTTGTGGGAAAGTTGATTGATGCATTAAATATTCTCGCCTCATATTCGGGTGCGATATTGCTCAAACACTGCACACCATTATCGGAAAGACTCATTACTGTCGTAGCAAGCCACGGTGACAGCTCTCGAAATTGTGGTCCCGGTTTAAACATTATGTCTATGTCTTCACATGACCATGGATAATATGAAAACTCGATCACAATCGACACGTCTGATCCCTTTTTTCCAGTGAATATGTGCCCTGGTAAGCGAGATGAGAAAGGTTCAATTTGGTCTAACTTTTAGAAAGATTATTGTATTTTTGCGCAATTTTACGCCGGCGATATTTTTTATTTATACAGCTGCCCATATCAACATTGCAATTAAAGATCGAGATAAAGATAAGGATATAAATACAATTATTTGAGTGTGATTCTGACATAGTATTTTGAATAAGAGCTCACGTTTGACATTAATAACAATCATCAAACCTTACTGCGTCGAAACTGAGGTATATGAATAAATGTCATTACAATTCTGTTCTTTTATTTCAATAACTTTTAGTATAACAAAGCTGCTGAGTGTCAATATGTTCAGCCTAGCTTGCATCTCGATCTCTTGTCTTCTTTATCTATTAAGTTATGGAGTTTGTTATAATCTGCACAATAATAAGGACTAATTCTACAATAAATAGACAAAGCAACGTTGTTAATACGGTATTAACTGCTTTTTTTAAGTTGATCATCTAAAACAGGAAAGTCAATTATTCAGAAGGCCATAACGTGTATAATCTCAAACAGCATCTTGTACACGAGTTGAGACCTCAGTTTATCTACATTACACCTTGTAAATTTGACTAATAATTTTACAAGCCTAATCACACCATACACTCTGTCTCCGTTTCTCGCATTTGTCTGTTTCTCTGTCTGTCTGTCTAAAAATATTTCAGTTTGACTTTTCTACATGTTGGATATGTAATTTAAAATGGAAGCAAAAGTGTAAGATGTATAATATGAAACCAATTCTTTTCGCCTTGTATATAAAACATTTTGGCAACTAACATATTTAAAAACTGGACTGATCGTAAGACCCGCTATACCGGAAATTGTTGAAACTAACAAAAGCATTTCTAAATTGCACGTATTCTAAGTTCATTAATGCAATCAATATGAGACATGGGGAAAATCATACATTTATATTTTGAACACATTTCAAATGCTAATATCAAGGGAGCATTATAATGAATATGCTTTAGGTTTTTTTACAAAAGTCAAATCATGCATATATGATTGCTGAGTATTGCCTAACAAAGGTAGTGAATCCCTCTGGGCATGTGAAACGACTTTGTTCACATTAGTAATTGCTCTCTCGTCTTCACTTACCGATGGATTTTGTTAATAATCCGAAGACAATAAAACATCCAAACTGCACCAAGTTCAAAAGCATGATTTCAGCAGAGAATATTTTATCAGGATCAGCAAATGACTCGGAAAACCTTTGGCGCCGAATGCACAAACCACATCATCAGACCTGTCAACAATAACAAGCCTTGACAGTCAAGTAAACAATGCTTAGATCCCTGATATATCTACCATATCTATTTCCTTTTAAACTCGCCCTCTCGCAAAATGAACTGATTGTCATTTGAAACTATTCGGAAAGAATGAGATTCATGGATTAACATGTATTTATTTCCTCGTGCTAGGAAGAATAAGATGAGTTATACTTGTACATAAAGAATTCAAAATCGGAGCCTTAGCGAATTATTAACAAAGTTAATACTGGACTCCATAAATACATATAAAAACAAAACCTTAATTCATAAACAGTATGGCACTTAAAACTATCACTATATATTGTAAGGGAGTCACAAACACCTTTGAAATGATCAACAATTGAATATAAAATACAAACAACTTTGGTGACCGTAATTCTTTGGCTTTCTTCGCTGCGGACCCGAATCCAGAATCAAGACTAGATTAGATATTTTGGTTCAACGGTCTAGTGTAAATGTATCGTATCCTTTGTAGATCGATAATCAGACCTAGCCGTGCTTTGAAGAAAAGAAAGATATTTTTGAATAGAAACAAAGATAGTCGATACAGTATAGGATATCATAACAAACCTAAGCATACTAATGATATGCAACTTGAACATCAGGTTAATCTAATTAGTTAGAGCTGACATCTGGCCCAATGACCGCAGGTTTTGCATGAAAAGAGTATCCACCACAGTACCATGGAATACCTCTCGAATTAAACATAGACAATATTGAATGAATGAACCATGCAGTTGATAAATCTCTCATTTATAACTGGCAAATGGATGAATTCCTAATATTCAATCAGACCAGGACACCTAAACGTTAGTAAGTCTATTTAAAAATCGAGATGTAGCAAGTGGTGGAAGTAAATAATGTCAAATTATCTAAACAAAAGGTATGCAGAATAATATAGTACAAACTATTACCTAAAACATGTCAGCGGACGATTAAGAACAAACCTCAACGTAAGCAGATGTAAGGGTTATTAGCCTAGATAATATAAGAAGTAAAAATAGCGCATAGTTTTCGTCACCTTGACAGTATTCGGTATTTGTCCATATGGCTCCTTTCAACTTGTGCTAGTATTAAATTCGACAGATTTGATTTTGAACGAAATATATGTCACTTTATCACATACTAAAGTTACTTTTCCCAGGTTTACCTTATTTTATCTCTGGGAAAATGTTAATTACCTAAGATTATAAGCCAAATGACCTACGTGCGCCATTTAATCTCCATCTTATAACGTGAGTTGTTCGTTACCAATTAAATTTGTGTCGTTACTACTTCAAAACTG
>JAECUM010008110.1:45656-55819 GCA_016617855.1 Megalonaias nervosa | reverse complement strand
ATACACCCAATCCAGGCAAACAATCATAATTACATACCATACACCCAATCCAGGCAAACAATCATAATTACATACCATAAACCCAATCCAGGCAAACAATCATAATTACATACCATACACCCAATCCAGGCAAACAATCATAATTACATACATAAACCGAATCGAGGCAAACAATCATAATTACATACCATACACCCAATCCAGGCAAACAATCATAATTACATACCATACACCCAATCGAGGCAAACAATCATAATTACATACCATACACATACCATACACCCAATCCAGGCAAACAATCATAATTACATACCATACACCCAATCCAGGCAAACAATCATAATTACATACCATACACCCAATCCAGGCAAACAATCATAATTACATACCATACACCCAATCCAGGCAAACAATCATAATTACATACCATACACCCAATCCAGGCAAACAATCATAATTACATACCATACACCCAATCCAGGCAAACAATCATAATTACATACCATACACCCAATCCAGGCAAACAATCATAATTACATACCATACACCCAATCCAGGCAAACAATCATAATTACATACCATACACCCAATCCAGGCAAACAATCATAATTACATACCATAAACCCAATCCAGGCAAACAATCATAATTACATACCATAAAGACTTCCTATAGACAAAAAAATGTATGTCTTTAATAGATGCATGATCAGTAAAAGAGAAAAGAATTTATGTGTGATGCAAAAATAAAGTTATTAGCTCTCTTGATAAGAAATTTATCTACATGGCTGATTAGCATAATGTACTACAGTATCATAATGGCAGATTCAATATAATCTGCAGATTTATTATAAACTATTCTTCAAAAATGTTTGCTTTTTAATTATTACATGTAAATAACAATCTAAACATTTACCTAAAATAATAACATTTTTAACTGTAAGAAAAAAATAAAGTTTACAGCTTGAAAAAAGCTGCATTATATTTAAGAAATATTGTTCCTTTCAAAATATCACTGTGTGTGTGTGTGCAAACAAAAAGTTTGAAATTAAGGTGACCTTGAATATTATGCTGACCTTGTTAAGCTGTCCAATTCCTGTTTACTCTCCGAAGTAAATCAAATTTCAAAAAGAGACCAATTTGTTTAATGTACATTATATATATATATATATATATATATATATATATATATATAACACAGGATTTTCTATGCACATATTGTATGTATCAACACCATTTTCATTCATGACCAGCTAGGTATGATAAGAATTTTTCTAGTAAAATCCCCATATCAACATAGCACCCATACAGGTTAGTAGCTTCAGGATTTCAAGATAACTGTCACACTGGATATTTGAGGGGCACAATTTTTATTTAGTAGCAAATAGACCTTGTTATGAGCAAGTTTATAAAATTTCATGGCAATCTTTCCAGACAGTTAGGAGTGTGATAACAAACTTGTGTTAACAGATGCCCGGCAATCCTCAGTCATTTAGGAGGACTGTGATAACTTGTGCCAACAGATGCCAGGCAATCCTTCCAGTCTTTTAGGAGTGCAATAACAAACTTGTGTTAACAGGTGCCAGGCAATATGCAAAGTCATTTATGAGGCATGTGATAACTTGCATTAACAGATGCCAGGCAATCTTTCTAGTTGTTCAGGAGAAGTGTGATAACAAACTTGTGCTAACAGATGCAGGGTAAAAACCCATCGCAGAAACTGGCTTATCTACAGCCAGAAGAGTTCAACAAACAGTCTAAATGTTTACTGGTTGACCAATGGCCTCTGCTGGACATAGATTAGCCAGCAAACATTTAGTCCCTTCAGGGGACTGTTGTTGAACTCTGCTGGACATAGACCAGCCAGTAGATGTTTAGTCCCTTAGAGGACATACATATACTAGATAAAGGGAAGCAACTCTTACAGTTAACTCCCTCTAGAACTCAGTAGGTGGCTACCATCCTACCCTGTTTAAACCAGTTTTTTATGTGAATGACACCAAAATGGATGCTCGCATTGCAGGGAAGAGTGGGATGGATTATCTGTAATGTGATCTGGTAAGTATTATAAGTATTATCAGTAAGTATGATAAGTATTATCAGGTAAGTGTATTGTCAGGTAAGTATGATAAGTATTATCAGGTAAGTATGATAAGTATTATCAGAGAAACACAATTTACCAGAAATTTGTTTTCCCTGTCAAATACTTTTCCTGACCAGATTACATTAGGAGAATAGACAAGAGGAGGAAGAAATCCTGAGCATCCTACCTCTACCTGGTTGCTCTTCTAAAAGTATCAACTTCTCCTAATATTAATTTAGTGCAGCAAGAGACAATCTCTTTATACATATGTGCAGGAGATCAGTCGGATTCAGAACTGGTTTAGCATCTCACCATCAAAAGTTTCCTGGGAAAATCCAGTGAAAGTGGCAAATTCATGTCTGGGTCACTGCGGAGAGGTCACTGTCTGTGCAGCTGCCAGTAATCCAATCAGATTCTGATCTCTCCTTAACGAGACATTGTCATGTAAATTGAAACTAGAGATGACAGTCTGGGCATGCCAGTCAATTGATTTCGCTATGTCCTGAATTACATTCAAAGCCAATCTTATGGAAATCGCTCAAATTTCTTGAGCTGAATTCTTCAATGTGTACCTGATCCTGTGAGAGTTCAGAGAACACTGTTTAATAACTACCTTTAGTGAAGCAGAAACCACTTGCTGGGTTTATGTCTTGCATTCCTGCCTTCAACAGTATGAATAATGTTTTACTGTTGATGCGGATATTGTCTATGTGCCTTAGGTACTATCTGTGGTTATGTACAGGGTCCTACACCTTTATTTTACTGTTGATGCGGATATTGTCTATGTGCCTTAGGTACTATCTGTGGTTATGTACAGGGTCCTACACCTTTGTTTTACTGTTGATGTGGATATTGTCTATGTGCCTTAGGAACTATCTGTGGTTATGTACAGGGTCCTACACCTTTGTTTTACTGTTGATGCGGATATTGTCTATGTGCCTTAGGTACTATCTGTGGTTGTGTACAGGGTACTACACCTTTGTTTTACTGTTGATGCAGATATTGTCCATGTGCCTTAGGTACTATCTGTGGTTATGTACAGGGTCCTACACCTTTGTTTTACTGTTGATGCGGATATTGTCTATGTGCCTTAGGTACTATCTGTGATTATGTACAGGGTCCTACACCTTTGTTTTACTGTTGATGTGGATATTGTCTATGTGCCTTAGGTACTATCTGTGGTTATGTACAGGGTCCTACACCTTTGTTTTACTGTTGATGCGGATATTGTCCATGTGCCTTAGGTACTATCTGTGGTTATGTACAGGGTCCTACACCTTTGTTTTACTGTTGATGCGGATATTGTCTATGTGCCTTAGGTACTATCTGTGATTATGTACAGGGTCCTACACCTTTTTGTTTCTCTTTACAGATCAATCAAGGTGAAGGAATGAGTAGTTATTGTTGGTCGGCTAGTGAAAGCAAGCTTTTTCTCTAAAAGAACCAGGTTGTGTAGTTAGAATGTACAAACCGACAGAATGGAACTGCATATAGTTCAGACCTTGCACACCATATGTACCTCACTCACTCTGCAAGCTGAAGTTAGCATTGTCATTAATTGCATCCATGATAGCTGTTTCAGTGTGTTGGTGTGGCAGGAGGGTAAAATGGTGACTCAAAACTTAGACGAGTTTGGCCATGTCAAAACCCCCAGAGAGATTCCGTTGCGAATAATGTGAGTGAGCATGGTCTGGACATGTCAGAATGGACCTCAAGTCAGAGATTACCTTGTTGTGGCCAAAATCAGCTCTTTCATGAAGTCTGAATATGTCTGAGATCTGGGAAGAGTAATTACCTTGTTGTGGCCAAAATCAGCTCTTTCATGAAGTCTGAACATGTCTGAGATCTGGGAACAGTATTTCTTGATTGTGATAGGGGCTAACTTCTTGTCTTCAAAGGGAAAGAGAAAGAAGCTTGCCAAGAGGGAATGAACACTGGAGTGGTGTGGCTTCAATGTGACACCAATCACTGACAACACACCATCTCCCTTTGTACATCCCTTGCATGGAAGATCTTCAGCTGTTGCAATCCTCTCCAAGATTGAAACTCAAACTTCTTTTCACTCAGGGGATCCCTGAAAGGAGCTAAAAGCGAAAAAGGAGTCTATTTGGACATTGATGCATTAGTGGTGCTTGTGCAGAGTGAGAACATCTGTCATTAAACTGAAAAGGTTGTTGATCCAGATGTTTTTCATCTCAATGGTACAATCAGAGCTGTTGCAGTTTGTGTCCTTATTTCTTAATATTTTTCACAATCAAGAGTGATGGATGGAAGGTGTGTGCCCACATTACCTCTTACCAGATTAAAAGAGCATGAACAGTACTTTAAAAAGAAATGTCAAACACTGAATGGTCCCAAAGGATGGAGATCTGATGGAAGGTTCATATTGAATTGACCAGGACAATGAGACAAGAATGTGAAGGAATTGTGATATTGGCAATACCCAAGAAGGTATTCCTCTACTATGAGGCAAAAGTCTGGTGATTGTTTCCCCCCTTGCTGAGGTATGTCACCGTAAGTGAACTGTCTGACATTATCAGGACTGAGTTTCCATGGATATGTTCTACCCACATGTGGAAGGCATTAGGAATGGCTTTCAGTTCCAAGAGGTTGATATGAAGAGCCTTCTCTTGAAGCATCCACATGCTAATGACCATTGCAGGTAAAGTCGGAAACTGGCATTGTAAACAGCCTACTTCTACACTTAATAGGCCAAGGAGCTGAAAGAAACTTCCTCACCTGAACAATGTCTTGTTTGATG
Organism: Megalonaias nervosa; assembly: GCA_016617855.1. Taxonomy (NCBI): domain Eukaryota; kingdom Metazoa; phylum Mollusca; class Bivalvia; order Unionida; family Unionidae; genus Megalonaias; species Megalonaias nervosa. The sequence continues at coordinate 50,978 of JAECUM010008110.1, read as the reverse complement.
ATTTCTCTAACATATACTTTTGATGCATTTGGGAGAAAGACACCAAGTTTATGTGTGCTAAGAGTTCCATATCAAGATGGACAAAATGTTAAGAAGGGATAAAGTCCGATATCTCTACACTGCTTATCCCAGCTGAACTAAGGCAAGTAAGACTGTTCATGTTGTGAACCTAGAAACCATACTTACTCAATGGTTTTGTTTCATGGCATCCAGGAATGATACTTCTCAGTGAAAGACCTCCTGAACTGGGATATGACTTGGTCTAATGTCTTACTGAAGGTCTGACTTCATCATCTTGGTTTATGCCTTCTCTGACATATAACGATTCTACTGATGCGAGAAAGACACAAATCTGAGAGGGTTCCATAATAAGATCAACCAAAATTTTGACCTTTCTACACTGATTATCCACCACACAATGATGGAAGCAAGGTTGTTCATATCATGAACCAAAAACAAACTTAGTGGTGTATGGTGCAGAATGTCACTGTCTCTACATTTTTTTGGCCATATGAATCAGTATATGGAAGTATGCATTGGGCATGCCAAGATGGATACTGTATTTACTGCTTCTCTATTGCAGGTCTCAACTGCCAATGGACTTTGTATTTAGAAATGTTCTGGAAAATTAGCCCTGTTAATGTGATTTTCATACTGTCTACTCTGCCTTTTACAACCAGAAAAACTGGATCCCCTCTCCACTTCATTGGATCACTGGGGAATTCCTTCACAACGGATAAAGGTAGGATGGCAAATGTGGAGGTGTTTTGTTAACAAATCTGGAGGCTGCTGACACAGTATGGATCATGGTTGCTCCAAATCTGGATACTAAAAAAGAATTAATCTTGCAACTCCAGTTTGCTTGGCCAGGAAAAATGAAAAATCCTGCATTTGTTAAGAATTGCCACTGTGAATTCTCTGTAGACCATCGTCCCTAACAGGGTCAAGCTGACACCGAAGAATGTGCTGAAATTTAAACGGCAACTCTTGTGCTGTGCATATTCTCACCTCCTCAATCTGGCACCCTAACAGAAGTGGAGGACTGAAAGGGAGGAATGTAAAGAAAAATAGTAATGATCAATAGTGGCTTTTTTGGCTAGACAAAGAAAAAAAAGTCACATGCATGATGTCAAGAAAGTTACAGTTTAACTTTGATGTGACATCAAAGACTTGTACTTTATCAACATCTATACAAGGTATATGTAGGGAAAATAACCCGACTTTTTACCAGTGCGATGAGAAAGTTGCATGCATCTGGCTCACCATAAGGATGCTCTACATTACTGGGACCTTGAATGCTCCAAGAGATGCCTGGTAATTTTTGAACCTTCAACAACTAAAGCAAGATTCTGAATGACAAACTGTTGTCATCATGGTCTACATCTACAGGAGCATTGACCTTGTAGGTAGAACTAACTGAAGGTGTGTTATGGTATTCCAACAGAGACAAAATCCTACAGATTTTCTCTAATGCTCCTGTGAATAAATTCCATCCATTCCATTGTCGGATTTGCAAGTTCTGGCATTCTGTTTCATCACCTTCGTTAATGGGAAATGATGATAAAGTATCATGAGCATGCATCATCAGTTTGCCACTATTTTTGTAGTATGACTTCAGTATTGGTCACATTATGGAAGGCTAGTTTGCCATGGCCAGTTTGGCTCAGCTGGATAGCTCCAAAAGTAAAGCCGGTTCAATATGAATTTCATAGGAATGGTTGGTCTAGTTGACTGGCTTGCCAGTTTGGTGATAAGAATGATGACCAGTGTGAACAAAAAAGCTCATTCATACAGCTGGGCCAATTGGTTGGAAGTTAGAATGGCGTACCAAAGAAAGTAAATGACTTTCGGTCTGGTTTCAGTATGGTCAGTACGTCCAGCTGGCTATGTGGAATTTTTGGATGTCCAGCTGGCTATGTGGTATTTTTGGATGTCCAGCTGGCTATGTGGTACCTTTGGATGTCCTACTTTCCAGTTAGATTATAACCAGCTGGCTATGTGGTTATTTTTGGATGTCCTACTTTCCAGATATAACCAGCTGGCTATGCGGTATTTTTGGATGTCCTACTTTCCAGTTAGATATAACCAGCTGGCTATGCGGTATTTTTGGATGTCCTACTTTCCAGTTAGATATAACCAGCTGGCTATGCATTATTTTTGGATGTCCTACTTTCCAGTTAGATATAACCAGCTGGCTATGTGTTATTTTTGGATGTCCTACTTTCCATTTAGATAAAACTAGCTGGCTATGTGGTTATTTCTGGATGTCCTACTTTCCAGTTAGACATAACTAGCTGGCTATGTGGTTATTTTTGATGTCCTGCTTTCCAGTTAGACATAACCAGCTGGCTATGTGGTTATTTTTGACGTCCTGCTTTCCGGTTAGACATAACCAGTTGGCTATGTGGTTATTTTTGGATGTCCTACTTTCCAGTTAGACATAACCAGCTGGCTATGTGGTTATTTTTGGATGTCCTACTTTCCAGATATAACCAGCTGGCTATGTGGTATTTTTGGATGTCCTACTTTCCAGTTAGATATAACCAGCTGGCTATGCGGTATTTTTGGATGTCCTACTTTCCAGTTAGATATAACCAGCTGGCTATGCATTATTTTTGGATGTCCTACTTTCCAGTTAGACATAACCAGCTGGCTATGTGTTATTTTTGGATGTCCTACTTTCCATTTAGATAAAACTAGCTGGCTATGTGGTTATTTCTGGATGTCCTACTTTCCAGTTAGACATAACCAGCTGGCTATGTGGTTATTTTTGATGTCCTGCTTTCCGGTTAGACATAACCAGCTGGCTATGTGGTTATTTTTGACGTCCTGCTTTCCGGTTAGACATAACCAGTTGGCTATGTGGTTATTTTTGGATGTCCTACTTTCCAGTTAGACATAACCAGCTGGCTATGTGGTTATTTTTGGACGTCCTACTTTCCAGTTAGACATAACCAGCTGGCTATGTGATATTTTTGGATGTCCTACTTTCCAGTTTGATATAACAGACTCCAGACCAAAGTCACTGTACATAGCTTAATTGTATAGCTGGGCCAGTTGATCAGAAGTCACAGTGGCATATGGAAGATGATATATGCTTTGAGGTCCAGCTGGCTGGTGTGGTATGTTCGGTATGGACTATCCATCCTTACCATACTGGTACAGACCATTCATCCATACCATATTGATACAGACCATACTGTTTTGGTCAATTGCAAATCTTCAGGTCTAGCTTGTTTTCTTAATATTTTCATGCAAGGACAGAATCAATGATTGCAAGCCCTCATGCCTCAATAGCAAGGTCCTAGGCTTATCTCCAATGGGATTACAATATATAATGTCATTTCTACTCATTGACATATTAACAACAAAGCCTTCGGAGTCATATTGATCATATTGATTCCAAGACTTGATTGGAATTGCCTGTGATTTCTACTGTATACATGGATACGGTATATTCTGGTGCTGTTTTTGTTTTCTGCATAGGGGTGGGGGTGGATAAGGAATCTCAGCATCACCCATATGACTAATCTAAGACTGTACTGTGTTCATGGATACAGCATATTCTGGCATATTTTGCATCATCATGCTGAGCATGTCAACATCACCAGTAAGACTAATCAATGATTCTATTGTATTCATGGATTCAGTATGTTGTGGCACTATTCTGCATCTTCAAGGGGGGGGGGGAGGGAGTTGACAGGGCATCTAAATATCACCGTTAAAATTATTCCATATTCTACTGTATTTGTGGATATAGTATGTTCTATTGCTGTTTATGTATCAACATGAGGGGTGGAGAGGGCATCTAAACACCTGCTATTAGACTAATTAATAATTCAAACATGATACATATGTTACAATGCATTGGAGCATGTTTCTGTTTGCAACCCTTGAGCTTCTTTTTCAAAATAATGGACCAAGTATTTCTGTACCAAAGTGAGCAATTGTATGCATGGATATGCCTTGTATCCATTCTCCACTACTTTAAATCATTTACTTGCACTTGGATGTCATCTCAGTTCTGTTGTTATTGTTGTTGTAGAGTTTAACGCTATTTTTCAGCACAAGATAGGCTATACACGGCGACCAGTATAAATGGTGGAGGAAGAACCCAGGAAAACTCCGGAAAGAACCACTGACCCATGAGAACCTACTGGCAAGCTTTCTCACATACACACATTGGCCAAACCCAAGACTCGAACCCATGCAGACAGAGGTGAGATAGCAATGGTCTGTAACGGTAAGTGCTTTAGACCACTCAGCCACTCAGGGCCCCTGATGTCATCTCCATATAGAAGAAGAAACAACAAACATATAAACTGAAATAATTTAAACCACATTATTAAAATGACTTTGATATGTAATAGTTCAGAAGTACAGTGCCAGAAAATTTCTCTGGTGAAACTGAATGTTACAGATTGAAATCACGTGTGACAAGTACAAACAAAACGATAATGGCAAAAATATTAATATTTTCACCAGAATTCACAAGAATGTTGAATGTATGATTTAAAATAAAAAATAAGATGTTGACTTACTGCAACACTGAAAAAGAAATGTGGATGATGAAATTTAAGTTAAAGAAGTTATGGAATTTAACTGGATTGTCTGCAGGACATCTTTACAGCAGGGCTAGCGAAAGTAAAATCTGGTTTAAATGGGTATCATGGTAACCAACTAATGGGTCATAAAGGGATTTAACTGTAAGAGTTGCTTCCCTTAGTCTATATAAATATATAGAGGGAGGAGGGTTGGATTTGGAGGGAGCAAGAAAAGCTAGTTTAATATAACGTAATCAGATAATGTAATTGATAGAGAAACCTCAGGTAACTACAGTCACCAGGAGGAGTAACGAAAACAAGATAATAAGATTTTTAAGATGGTTACTATAGTCACCATAATGCTTGCTAGATTTGCAATATTTCCATTTAGGACCAACTAGACATCACAAGATGCTGTTTAGTGAAAACTCGATGAACAAAGGAAGCCGCCGTTATTTATCACAATGAGACCTTGGGATAAATGTGACGTTTTTCACCAATCTCCCCAGCAGTTTTGGAAGAATAGAGATAAAAACAATTCTACGCTAATGGATGATGATGATGACATACACCAGACAATGGATGAAAGGCCCATAACTTAAGCTCTTCTGGTCTATGATAATAATCACTCTACATGACCCAGACAATGTCATGATAAACCCAGATACTAAATTTGGTTCAATGTCTAATTAACAGAGCAAAAATGTTATTAAACTGGCATAATTTAAGGTATTCATCAAATGTATGCACAAACTGGGCATGGTAAAAACCCAGTTGT
>JAECUM010008110.1:0-45571 GCA_016617855.1 Megalonaias nervosa | reverse complement strand
TATATATATATATATATATATATATATATATATATATATGTATAAGTCAAAGTGTCCATAAACTCACTGCTGTACAATAATGCAAGTAATGTCGTTCAACCTGACCCAAAAATCAATTTGGTCTGGTTTTCAAAACTCCTTGTCAAAAGAGTGGATATGTTGGTGGTCAGATTTCACCATTTTCAGAAAATATTGCAAGTTTTTTAGTGCAAACTCCATGTCAATGCCACCAGCCTGGCAATAAGAATGGTGATAGATTTTTCAGATGGCTACTTTGGTGCCATGTTGGAGGTGCGATGAGCAATGATTTCATTCAGAACCAGTCCTATCGCTAAAAGAGTATTTTAGTGAAAATTCCATCTTGATAATCCCACCTGTCAGGTGAAATAATTACATCAAGTTTTTCTGGAGGGCCATCAAGGCAGACATTTTGGTGGTTCAATTAACAACATATTGCAAGAAGTGTTCATATCTTTTAAAATGTTGGTAACTATTATGAGATTTTTAAAATTTTGGCAGGTCATGATAGCATCCTTTTAATTTAGGACCAACTATAGATTCTGAAACGAGAAGACTTTCTGTAAAAACCCCGTTTTAATATGACCATCCTTTTAAGATGGCCCCCATTTAATCAGTACCCTATGTCAATATGACCATCCTTTTAAGATAGCCCCCATTTCTTCAGTACCCCATGTCAATATCCCTTTAAGAGAACAGTGATAAGATTTTTTCAAGATGGCTACCATTTAATCAGTACCAAATTTTCTTAGAACCAACAAGGTATCAAAAGAAGTCTTTTTGTGTTGATATGTGAATCCATTCTGAAGAATCTGACCTAGGATTTTCAAGATGAATACTGTGGCAGCCAAAATAAATGTTAGATTGGCACCATTTTCATTTAGGACGCTCTAGATATTAAGAAGCGAAAACACCAATGTTGATATAACCTTCCACTAAGGAGAACTAGCTAAAACAAGTTTTCAAAAGTGGCCACCATGATGGCCATACTAGATGTCAATGGGCACCATCTTAATTTGGGACAAACTAGGTATTGTAACAGTCTTTTCGGAAAACCCCATTTAGACAAGACCATCCACTCGTATGTCAGATCATTGGCTTCAACAGTCTTTAGGAAAACCCCATTTTAATAAGACCATCCATTCAGATGTCAGATCATTGGCTTCAAAAGTCTTTAGGAAAAACCCATTTTAATAAGACCATCCATTCAGATATCAGATCATTGGCTTCAACAGTCTTTAGGAAAAACCCATTTTAATAAGACCATCCATTCATATGTCAGATCATTGGCTTCAAAAGTCTTTTAGGAAAACCCCATTTTAATAAGACCATCCATTCAGATGTCTGATCATTGGCTTCAAAAATCTTTAAGGAAAACCCCATTTTAATAAGACCATCCATTCATATGTCAGATCAATGGCTTCAAAAGTCTTTTAGGAAAACCCCATTTTAAAAGACCATTCATTCAGATTTTAATAAGACCATCCATTCAGATGTCAGATCATTGGCTTCAAAAGTCTTTTAGGAAAACCCCATTTTAATAAGACCATCCATTCATATGTCAGATCATTGGTTTCAAAAGTCTTTTAGGATAACCCCATTTGAATAAGAACATCCATTCATATGTCAGATCATTGGCTTCAAAAGTCTTTTAGGATAACCCCATTTTTAATAAGAACATCCATTCAGATATCAGATCATTGGCTTCAGAAGTCTTTAAGGAAAACCCCATTTTAATAAGAACATTCATTCAGATGTCAGATCATTGGCTTCAAAAGTCTTTAGAAAAACTGCATTTTAATAAGACCATCCATTCAGATGTCAGATTATTGGCTTCAAAAGTCCTTTAGGAAAACCCCATTTTAATAAGACCATCCATTCAGATGTCAGATCATTGGCTTCAAAAGTCTTTATGAAAATCGCATTTTAATAAGACCATCCATTCAGATTTCAGATCATCATCATCATTGGGTTCAAGAGTCTTCATACAAAGTCTTTTAGTTAAATTCTAATATCAATATGGCCATCTGTAATGAGGGAAAAGTGTTAAAAAGATTTTCAAAATTGCCGCTTGATGCAATGCTGGCATCATTTTTATTTAGGACCAACCAGACTTCATATGAAGTCTTTCAGCCATCAAGAAAGAGTAGTGGTAACAAGATTTTCAAGATGGCCACCATACCAGCCATAATGGAGTCTGAGCAAAATCCTTTTCATTCTGAACCAACTAGATCAAGGGATGAATGTGTGTTAGTTTCATGGCAAACCTGCCAGTAGTTTAGTAGTAGTGATAACCAACTAGATCATGGGATGAATATGTGTTGGTTTCTTGGCAATCCTGCCAGTAATTTAGTAGTAGTGATAACCAACTAGATCAAGGGATGAATGTGTGTGGGTTTCTCGACAATCCTCTCAGTAGTTTAGTAGTAGTGATAACCAACTAGATCAAGGGATGAATGTGTGTGGGTTTCTTGGCAATCCTTTCAGTAGTTTAGTAGTAGTGATAATAAACTAGATCAAGGGATGAATGTGTGTGGGTTTAGTGGTAGTGATAATAAACTTGTGCTAATGAATGGAGATGTTCAATGAACAATGGGTCATCACATAAGATTTTCTGGTCTATGACTTGTACAGCTTCCATTTTTCAATCCATACATAATTCTGCTTTGAGCTGGTGACACTGAAATCATTATGCAGCTAGGGATCACTAGATGGGTCACCTTTTTATTTTTCTGTTGTTTTTTCTTGGAGAAATACAAGCCAATGTCCACATTAGGCTCATCAAAAGAGGCTGGAGCATGATGACGAGACTTTTCTGTGTTCTGAACATCCAGGTATTCACTCAACAAGAGCTGTAACTGTGGAAGAAAAAGGAAACATAAAAACAATCTGAAGATACCGTACAAAAGTGCAGACCTTCTAACCATTTTTATTTCGAAAGGAATGAATTACCAAACTAGTTACATGAACATTCTAAATGCAGTGAACACTGATAAATGTTTAGATTGACTTCAATGATTTAGTTAAAATGTATATAATGCTTGATGTAATGAGTAATCCCAAACATAAGGTGCCACACTGGCTCAGTGTCACAACCTACATCTGGATCAACCTGGATTGATTGCCATGGTGTGTCGTTAGGCATGGCACTTTAATAGCCTCAACACTAAATAACCTGTGTTGCTGTGCCATAAAGAAACCAAACCAACTCAAAACCAAGAATGAGGGTTGTATCAAATGCACGACGTAATAAAGTATATAATGTTACATGTAAATTCTAAATTCTATGTACCATATTCAATAGGATACGTTACCGTACTGTTACGTGACTAGGCTCGTAAAAGGAACAAAGAAAAGAGTGAAGTCAACAAGCTTTGTAAATTTTAACAAAATAATTTATTTCCCTAGAAAACAAGGTAAAAAATATGAAACAGGACTTACAGTTTGTGAATCTTATCCAAAAATTAATCCTAGAACTAAAAAATATAAGTCCCATCACTAATAAGTTCTAGTTGAATCCAAGTTTGAATCTCAATGAAGTTCCAAGATGGAAGGCGATGACATCCTCTATAACCAGTTTGTGCTGATCTGTCAACAGTTCCCTGTTGAGTCACCAAGAATATAATTCTGGCTTTAGAATTCTGAATAATTTAGAAAATGTCTTTGTCCAAGAATTTCGATGAAGAAGAGTATTTTCCAGGGTGAATAAATTATTTTAAATAAAAAAACTCAATTCAAATGGCAACAACAGGAATACCTTTCAGCCTCAAGGTATTATTTACAACTGACTCAGAAACACTGAGATTGAGAATTAAACTCCAACTAAAAATGCAATTTCAGACCTGCATGATGGGTCACGTGATCACCAACTTCGAACAGCACAGTAAAAAAAATATGTCAATTAGCACGTAGGCTACTATAGCCTTAGCTAAGAATCAATCATTCACACATTGGAAATGAATTTAAAATAAAACGTTGGTTATTCAGACTAACATGTAGGTGAAGTATGACCTTGATTACGACCAATGATTTTCACTCAGTGTTTGCCAAATTCTGAACCAAAACCAGCTAAAAATACAATGAAGCAATACTTTTGCGTTCTAATCAGGCTACAAGAACTGAATTGAATTTACAGGAAAAATGTCAATTCCTGTAAAAAAATTATCATTACAATAAAATGTAATGAAACAAAAATAACATAAAAAGAAATTTAAAACTAACACACAAATAATTTAATTACATATACGTAACAGTACCTTAATTGCTTCATGCACCTTACATGTAACTGATGCATACTCCTCTTTTTTGTCAAGACCTGCATAAAAATATCCCTTCGCAAGCAAAGTGTCACAAACCTTTGCCAAGAGGAGCTGCAGTTTAAACCATCTAAGTAATTCAAGATTTTCTTGGAACATACCAACATCCATGCCAGATGTATTTATTATCAATGAATTCTTTTTTTTTTAATCACTATTAAAAAGTGATCTCAATGTGTTTTATTAAAATTATGCTCCAGTTTTCAAAAAATTTCATGTACCGACTCTTACGTTGCCTGCTTGAGGTCTAATGTTTGTGATAAAACTATCAGAAATCGGGCATTTTTTTCATATCATACAATCCAAAATAAAATTCTCTGTGAAGCTGCAAAAATGCTTGAAAAATAGACACAATTCAGCATTTTTGTCTTGTTTCTGTTCCAACCAACAAAATTTCCTACACTTACACTCATATGATTAGTGTTGCCTAATTACCATTTTTCTTGATAACTTCTGAAGAAAATCTGACTGGTAAACATTTTTAACTTCATCAAAAAAAGTCACTCTGATCATATAGTTTCAGATTCAAACCCTGTTGTAATCATACTGTGCTAGATACCTACTGCATCTGGTATATAATGAATGCTAAAATAAAACTTCCAGGCCAACTTAAGCATTCCTGGGTTCTTCTTTAAATAACCTAAGTCCCATAGGTCCAAAAGCTGGGGATCACATTTTCTTCAGAAACTGAACCCTGTGCAAAATACAAAGTGGGGCCTCTGCATTACTATGGTTGGTGAGAAAATGCATCTCCAGAGTACAGGGCTCCCAAGATGAATAAAATGAGCTAATTCTACTAGTTTGTGCCTACACATGATGGAAAAACAGTTTTTGACATTACTGGTAATTCTACTAGTTTGTGCCTACACATGATGGAAAAACAGTTTTTGACATTACTGGTAATTCTACTAGTTTGTGCCTACACATGATGGAAAAACAGTTTTTGACATTACTGGTAATTCTACTAGTTTGTGCCTACACATGATGGAAAAACAGTTTTTGACATTACTGGTAATTCTACTAGTTTGTGCCTACACATGATGGAAAAACAGTTTTTGACATTACTGGTAATTGTACTAGTTTGTGCCTACACATGATGGAAAAACAGTTTTTGACATTACTGGTAATTGTACTAGTTTGTGCCTACACATGATGGAAAAACAGTTTTTGACATTACTGGTAATTCTACTAGTTTGTGCCTACACATGATGGGAAAAAAGTTTACATTGGTGTACACTTTATTATGAGTTCATGTGGACAAAATTGACCCAGTTAAAAATTTTGGGAGAGCAAAGTGTGGGCATTAGACTGTTAATGACTCTATGATCTTAAACTGACTAACAATAAAGAGCAAAAACCAACAAGTTTTGTAAAATTCAAATTATAATTTATTTCCCTAAAATATGATGAATGAAATGTTAAATAGTCCTAAATATAACAATTAATTCAAATGAGTACCAGTGATATTCCAAATGAAGTTCAATCTATTGTACTGATGAATCTCAAAGATATAATCCAAAACATCTTTAAATAAATTCATAGTAATTCTAACGCAGCTACTAAATCCAAATGTCTGATCTTTCGCAATTTCAATGAATAACTGAAATAAATGAATAAATAAATCTTCTCAGCTGAGTGTCTTCTAAGACTCATGTTAATGCTAGGAAAAACTAATTTTCAATAAATCATCTCTAATATAGAAAGCTAAGAAACGAAACCAGCAAGAGAGTAAAAATTCATTCTGGTACAATCTAACTTCTAAACTAGCTTAAGTGCTTTAACCACTAGCAAATCAGGAACTAGGTCAACCTGTTTTGTAAGAACCCATGTCCTGAAATGATGTAGTGTGTTTATGAATCATCCCATCTTAAACTATAGACTCAATAATAATATCAGTATTTAATGTTATTTACTAAATGAACCTTACAATCTATAAATAACACACATAATACAGATATACCTCCCCTCATAAAGAAAAAGATTTATACAATAAAATAATTCTTTTAAATATTAGTCAAACATACATATAATTAAATTTGCACAGGAATATATCTTGTGAATCATACAACATATATACAAAATAAACATTAAACCATGGACAGTCACATAGCATTAAAACACGGTCAGTCATGTAACATTAAACCATGGACAGTCACATAGCATTAAAACACGGTCAGTCACATAACATTAAAACATGGTCAGTCATGTAACATTAAAACATGGTCACATAACATTAAACCATGGACAGTCACATAACATTAAACCATGGACAGTCACATAACATTTAAACATGGTCAGTCATATAACATTTAAACATGGTCAGTCACATAACATTAAACCATGGACATTCACATAACATTAAAACATGGTCACATAACATTACACCATGGACAGTCACATAACATTAAACCATGGTCAGTCACATAACATTAAACCATGGTCAGTCACGTAACATTAAACCATGGACAGTCACATAACATTAAACCATGGACAGTCACATAACATTTAAACATGGTCAGTCACATAACATTTAAACATGGTCAGTCACATAACATTAAAACATGGTCACATAACGTTAAACCATGGACAGTCACATAACAATAAAACATGGTCAGTCATATAACATTTAAACATGGTCAGTCACATAACATTAAAACATGGACAGTCACATAATATTAAAACACGGACAGTTACATAACATTAAAACATGGACAGTCACGTAACATTAAACCATGGTCATGTAACATTAAACCATGGACAGTCACGTAACATTAAAACATGGTCAGTCGTATAATATTAAAACATGGACAGTCACATAACATTAAAACATGGACAGTCACATAACATTAAAACATGGACAGTCATATAACATTTAAACATGGACAGTCACATAACATTAAATCAGTGTCAGTCACATAACGGTAAACATGGAAAAAACATGGTCAGTCACATAACATTAAAACATGGACAGTCACATAATATTAAAACATGGACAGTCACATAACATTAAAACATGGACAGTCACATAACATTTAAACATGGTCAGTCACATAACATTAAAACATGGACAGTCACGTAACATTAAACCATCATAACGTAACATTAAACCATGGACAATCACATAACATTAAAACATGGTCAGTCGCATAACATTAAAATGTGGTTAGTCACATAACATTAAAATATGATCAGTCACATAACATTAAAACATGGTCAGTCACATAACATTAAAACATGGTCAGTCATGTAACATTAAACCATCGTAATGTAATATTAAACCATGGACAATCACATAACATTAAAAAATGGTCAGTCGCATAACATTAAAACATGGTCACATGACATTAAAGCAATGACAGTCACATAACATTAAAAAACTAAAAGATCTTCATAACACTTGAAATGCTTGATTTTTGAGACTGCAAAAATAGCATACAGAACATGATAATTTGTTTACCCAGGGGACATAAATTGTAGCAAGCTTGAAAAAATGTGGTAGGCTTACAAGAAGTGCCTGAGGTAGTGAACAAAGTCACTTTAATTGTTCTTCTAAAATTTATTACTAAAATAGCTTAACCAAACCCCATTAAGTCCTGAACATTGAATGCTGTGTGCCTTATATGTTACTGAAAGACTTCCAGATGATAATAATTGATCACTATGGACTTTTACAATGGTAGCCAGGTACTACACAAGGTGAAGAAAAGAGTGTGACTATCTCTTCTCCTCCTGCTTGAACGAGCTCTGCTGGTCTGTTGTCAATGCTGGCTGACTTTCCTTTCTTTAGTGACCTAACTGCAATTTCTACTTCTTCACAAAGAATGGGGTTGTCATCAATTTCTTCAGCCAGAGAGCAATTTAGTACTGCTGGATCTCCTTGGGTCTTATGATTGTACAATTCTGAGCAGTATTCTGTCCATCGCTTGAGGATCTCTTGATCTTCTGTGAGGCATTTTCCTGATTTGTCTTGGATTGTGGTAGTTTTCCCTTGTTTATGGGTTTTGAGATCTTTCATCAGCTGTTATGCCATTTTGCTGTCATTTCTACTCAGACTGTCTTCAATTTTGCAGCATTGTCTTTCTATCCAGGATTCCTTTGCCTTTTTCATGCTTTTCCTGATCATATTGTTTATCTCTCTGTATTTTCTAGCTCCTTTATGATCTCTTTTGCCTTTTTCAGTTCTCTTCTTTTGTCGCATAGTTCAAGGACATCTGTCGTGACCCAAGGTTGCTTTGTTCGATGATATTTGCCAATGATCTTGCTAGCTGTTCTAGTCACAGCTGTGTTGAATGTAGTTGTTAAGGACTCTAGGTCAGTGTTTTGGCTGTCCAGGGTTATCAAAGGTGCAAATTTACCACCTATCATTGCTTGGAATGTTTCTGTGACTTTTGGATCTTTCAATTTTTCAAGGTCAAATCTGATTCTTGGTTGGTTAGGCTTTTTGATCATTTTTAGGTGGAGGCGAAAAGTCATTAATAAATCATGGTCACTTCCAATATCTGCTCCTGGAAAACTTCGTGTTCTGGTGATATTCAGCCCTGTGCAGAATCTTTTTTTCAGCAAGATGTAGTCAACCTGGTTGTGATGTTGTCCATCTGAACTGTGCCAGGTCCATCTTCTGGATGCTTTGTGTGGGCTGAATGTGTTGGCTAGCACAAGATTGTTGTAGGCAGCAAACTCCAAGAGCCTGAGTCCTCTTTCATTTGTTACTGCATTGCAGAAGGGTCCACTGGTGCTTTGCCAGTTTGTCTGTGAATCAACTCCCACCTTTGCATTCCAGTCTCCTTGTACAAACAGGATGTCCTTCTTGGGTGAGTTGTCAATGACATCCTGCAGTTGGTTATAAAAATTCTCCAGTTTGACATGGATTAATAGAGGATAACCAGTACTTGTGGTGGTGGAACATAAAAATTAACTGTTTCAATAACAAATTTAGATTTATGGTGTCACTCTTCTAGTTAAGATATCTAATGCTTTCTGTAAAATCCAGTCCATGTGACCAGGATTAATGAATATAAAGATGTAGTACACACATAATTTCAATCTGCTAAATTAGTCATGTATTTACTACAAAAGTTTTCATGGTATATAAAAGGTTTAAATTCTAAAATGAAAGGTTATTGCTATATTCTTGTTCATGTATTCTACAAGTACTGTCTTGTGAATAGAGATAGCAAATGAGCTTAGGGAAGGCTTGTGGAATGGACCCTAGGCACCATAAATTGGGTATCTGTTAATGAATTGCCAAGGAACTCTATTTTTACCTCAATGGAGCTACAAAGAGACTCCTCTCCTAGGCCAATTTAGGACTTCCACAAATAGACAGCAGAATGACTGAAACTGAAAGAGGACTAAACAAGATCTCTTTGCAGCATCTGAACAACGGCAAAATTGCATTGGGGAAAGTGGCCGACTTAGACTAATTTCATCATATTCATATATTCAGAATCAACTGTAAAGGAAAATAACATGTTTTGCTGGCTAAAGCTACAGAACATATTTGGGACAATGAAGGCCCTACAAAGAGACAGTTTTAAGCTTTGAGTTACAAAAGAAACAATGATCTATTGGTAAGCACTTCGCACACAGGATAACAAAGTCTTTGGAGCAAGTCGCACCCTAGTCCAAACCAGACAACTGTATCTCTCTTGCTCAAGGCATTTAATCGTACTTACTAGAACTGACCTAACTGTGAATGGGCAACATCATCAGCTGGGTGGCAACACAACTACAGACTGACATATGGTATGATACAATGAGTATCTCAGTGGCTTCATAACATGGAAACTGCAATAAACATTGGCCCAAAGATCATACAGCCTTACTCATACTCAATCTCCAACTCAATAAAAATTTTGACATCTGATTGTTTTTCATAATTCAACCAAGCTTTAATGTACACAATTTTATCTGCTTCATGACACTTTAATTTGGACCTTTATTAATGACTTATGCCCTGGTTGACTTATCATACATACCACACCCTGTATCTTGGACCAGACATCTTTCATGTCATACATGAACTCCGACTTAATGTGGAGACCAGAGTTCTGAAAATATATATATATATATATTTTTAACATTAACAGGTACATAAGCATGTAAGTTCCCACCACTGAAACTTTGCAATTTTAATAATAATAATAATATGAACATACTTGATTTATAACAGGGACTGTGTAATAATAAAAGGTCTTATAACAAGACTGCCTTATAATGAAGTATCTTATAATTCTATTAATGAAATAGGACCTATGACCATACTTGGCTTTTAACATGAACATACAAAGAGGGGTAAATGTGTCACAAGTTTCTGAAACACCTTTCATAATCATAGTCTAATAGTCCTTTGCTAAACAAGATTTATTGGAACTAACTGTAACAAGTCTTCCTTCAAACAATGGACAACTGTATTAATTTCAGTATTTTTATGTGAGCATTACATGGTGATCTGAACATTGTTTTCATAGAGCAATCACATTTTACAGTGAAATATAGTAAAATTATCAAGAAAAAAACCCCATTTAATAAGTACCGTATATGCTCACTTATCAGTCTGACCCAACTTAAAACATCATAGACATAAATCTGCCACAGCATAATGCACTGGTAATTCACGGTCTATGATGTTTGCAACAGGACCTGACTTATGTGCAAGAATATATGATATGTATGATTCCCTGGCAATCTAAAACTTTATATCTACATTTTCTACTAGGCAAAATATATGCCTAACAAAATGCTATGTCCCTAAGCTTTATTATGTATCAGGTTTACTTCTTCTGAAAACCAGGTAACTGTCTATTGCAAGAGAACCTTTCACAAATTCATGGAACTGTCAACTACAATAGAATCCTTCACAAATTCATGTAACTGTCAATTACAATAGAATCCTTCACAAATTCAAGTAACTGTCAATTACAACAAAATGCTTCAAAATTAATGTAAATAACAGTTTCAATATAATCATTAAAAAATTCATGTAACTGTCGATTGCAATAGAATCCTTCAAAAGTTCATGTAATTGTCAATTACAACAGAATCCTTTGAAAATTTATTAACTGTCAATTACAAAAGAATCCTTCAAAAAGTTATGTAACTGAAATTTACAAGAGAATCTTTCAAAAATTCATGTCATTGTCGATTACAATAGAATCCTTTGAAAATTCATGTAACTGTCAATTACAAAAGAATCCTTCAAAAATTCATGTAACTGTCATTTACAATAGAATCTTTCAAAAATTCATGCCCCCGTCAATTACAACAGAATCCTTTGAAAATTCATGTAACTGTCAATTACAACAGAATTTTTTTGAAAATTTATGTCAATGTCAATTACAACAGAATCCTTCAAAACTTCATTTTAACTGTCAATTACAAAATAATCCTTAAAAAATTCACGTAACTGTCAATTACAATAGAATCCTTCACAAATTCATGTAACTGTCAATTACAACAGAATCCTTCAAGAAAGGCTCTCTGTTACAATAGAACCCTTCAAAAAAATCATGTAACTATAAAAAATACTGAGGTTCCTTTGAAATCATTTTGCTTGCTATAGTGTGTACAGTAAATTACAAGGAATTAAATTTAAACAACTAAATTACAGAAAGAACAAGAGTATCATAAGTAATACTTTACTGTCATTGACCTAAATATCCAGACT
Source organism: Megalonaias nervosa (assembly GCA_016617855.1). NCBI lineage: Eukaryota > Metazoa > Mollusca > Bivalvia > Unionida > Unionidae > Megalonaias > Megalonaias nervosa. The sequence continues at coordinate 33,571 of JAECUM010008110.1, read as the reverse complement.
GTCAGTGACCTAAATATCCAGACACTGAAAGTTACTTTTCTCTCTGTCCTGACAAGGTGTGTACTAAAAAGGGGCCCTGTGTGGCTGAGTGGTCTTAGGTGCTCACCTTTATCACTCACTGCCATCTCACCTCTGACTGCACGGGTTCGAGTCTGGGGCTCGGCCAGTGTGGGTATGGGAAAGCTTGCCAGTAGCTTCCCATGCATTGGTGGTTCTTACCTGGGTTTTCCTAGGTTTTTCCTAAACCAGTTATACTGTCTGCCACGTATAGCCTATTGTGTACTGAAAAATGGCATTAATTCAACAACAACATAATGAACTAATAAAAATTAAAATATTTGTCCAAATATTTTGTCCATAAAATGAAAACAGGATTGTGTATTTAATGTGCTTGTCACAGGATTGTGTATTCAACTTGTCTGTCACAGGATTTTGTATTCAACTTGTCACAGGATTGTGTATTCAATGTACTTGTCACAGGATTGCATATTCAATGTGCTTTTCACAGGATTGCATATTCAATGTGCTTGTCACAGGATAGCATATTCAATGTGCTTGTTACAGGACTGCATATTCAATGTGCTTGTTACAGGATTGCATATTCAATGTGCTTGTAACAGGATTGCATATTCAATGTGCTTGTCACAGGATTGCATATTCAATGTGCTTTTCACAGGATTGTGTGTTCAATGTGCTTTTCACAGGATTGCATATTCAATGTGCTTGTTACAGGATTGCGTATTCAATGTGCTTGTTACAGTATTGTATATTCAACGTGCTTGTTACAGGATTGCGTATTCAATGTGCTTGTCACAGGATTGCATATTCAATGTGCTTGTCACAGGATTGTGTATTCAATGTGCTTGTCACAGGATTGCATATTTAATGTGCCTGTCACAGGATTGCATATTCAATGTACGTGTTACAGGATTGTGTATTCAGTGTGCTTGTTACAGGATTATGTGTTCAATGTGCTTGTTACATGATTGTGTATTCAGTGTGCTTGTCACAGGATTGCATATTCAATTTGCTTGTTACAGGATTGTGTGTTCAATGTGCTCGTAACAGGATTGTGCATTCATTGTGCTTGTTATAGGATTGTGTATTCAATGTGCTTGGTATAGAAATGTGTGTTTAATGTGCTTGACAAATTCTGTGATGGTCAGTATTGGTCTAGGTAACTAGGTTACATTATATCCTTGCTTGCCTATAAGGACACTTTCATTCATAATATGAAGATTGTTCTTGACAACACAATGTATTGCTGAATAATATATTCACATTTTCTTTTCTATGAAAATCCTTATTTTCCTTTAAAAATACTTGAACCAATCTCAATACTACAACCCTAAATATAGTGATGATTGCCTTGAATATGTAAATGACCCTGATCATTTAGACTGGCACAGGAATTTAATTATAGAATATATATAACAAATGACCAACTGCATCCAATATAAGGTCATCAGGAAAAAGTCTGCCACTGAATAAAATTGAGACAACAAGGTCTTGTGAAACTGGCATGTCAAAAATGTTGAACGTTTCATCACATAGAAATGTCAACCCATAATAACCCGTCATCACATAGAAATGTCAACCCATAATAACCCGTAGGCATGTATAACACTCTGTATCACATCAAGTTAATCCATTTTAATGAGAATGGGTACAGTCTCATCAAGTCCTCAGATATATCACACTGAATAGTTTTAAGTTGTGGAGCGTATCAGCAGTTTTTATTGCTGCCTGATGACAGCACCCTCATTTAATCCACGCAATCAGAACAATTTCACAATCAGACATTGACCTATTCAATTTACCTTAGTTTACATTCAAACTTAAATGTTTTATTTGACATCAGTTTTAAACAATGTTATTTTGGTAGCTGGATATTTGCTTACTATTAAAAATTATTACAGATTTTGATTTTGATAATATAGTGTCCAGTAAATTGGAAGGTCTGGATATTTGGATTAATGACAGCATGTGCCCACCATGGTAGTTCCCACTGAACTAGTGGTGTATCTTTATGTTGATATGCCATTGACCTTTGATGCTTTGAGCCCATGACCCCAAAATGGATAGGTTTTTTCACCGCTTCATAAGCAAGTGAGACAGAAAGGCTGCCGAAAAGGCAAGCTACTAATGCATTTAAGACCATGAACATGGCATTGAAGTGACTCCTCCTGGCATCACTGTGACCTTGACCCTTTGGACTTTTGATTTCAAAAGCAACAAGTTTTCTTTCCTGTCTCTACTTCAAGCCATCCCAAAAAATTGGTCAAGGTAACAAAAATAATATTTCTGGAAAACCATTTTTCTTCTTTCAGTCACAGGGACCTTGACAGTTGATCTTTTAAACCCAAAACCTAAAGAGTCTTCCTGATTTAAAATGTAAGCCACCTAGTAGGCAGTTTAGTCAAGTAGGCAATAAAAAAAAAATCAAAATATCATGTGGAAACCATTTATCCTCTTTAGGGTCACTGATCCCTGGACCTTTGACTTTTCAAACACAAATTTCAAGTAGGCATCTTTCTTATCAACAATGAATGGATGGCCAAATGGGTGTATACAAATGCATCATCATATTTCAACACCAGATCTTTACACTCTGCTGAAGCATTCCGATTATAAAAAGAATTGATGACTGGAAACGTAGCACATGCATAGTGCCGTGTACATTTCTTGCAATGCTATAATATTGGCATTTACACAGCAATCTCTGTCACTTGATGCTCTATTGCTATTTGTTCAACATTACATTATTTTTTATTTTGCATAATTTGGTTTCATTGACTCAGTTACACATAATGCAGTCCAATATAAAAGTAATCAAACAATCAAAGCATGGTATAAATGTATAAGTATTATTTCCCCCTACCTCATTTTTCAAAGTAATCAAGCAATCAAAGCATGGTACAAATGCTTTTATTGTCACTCCCACTTCTGTCATACTGGCTAGAATAGAAAACTATCTGTACCCAATTATACTTTACCAGTAACATTCTTGTGCTGAAAATGAAATTTTACAAGATAATGGTTCCATGGAATACAGTGGAAAAAGCCCTATGTATCTGACATGCACAAAATTAGCAATGAATCCCATGGGTAATATATATAGACATCACTGCTGGAGAAGTGACAATTATGTCTTACCACCTGCTAAAGACAGGTAAGGCTTTGGTACAGATTGTACAGACTGTACCAAAGTCAAGAGCAAGCTGACTTGAAAATTGAACTTGCCTTTGGGTGATTTGTGTTTGCCCCAAATTATCACAACATAATATCACAAGTTAAAATGTTAGGTAAAGGAAAACCTTGGATGTTATAAGGAAATAAAATTATATTTATTTCTCAATTAAATAACATTTGTTTTCTTTTATCTTTGTATGCACCTTACAACCTTATACCATTATTGGAAGTTACACAAAACAATTTATTTAAATAGGGCATATAAAGAAATGCACATATGTAAACATTTGATGATAAACACCACTTGCAGGTGCTAGATTTTTAATACATAGATGCACCTTTAGGAAGATCTAGTTCGTTAATGATTTGAGGCCTTTTATTTCCAAATGTACCTTTCCAATATATCAATTCTGGCACATATCAGAGCTCACAAAATGCACAAGGCAAGGTTACAGCTTCACAGCTGGCAAATCCAGTACATGTACAAATATTACAATAAAAAGAAGTAACTGATAATTTACTCCTATTTGTCAAAACTTCAAAATATGAACATTATATCTGTGAGACTGACTCTGATACTGGCTATAAAGGAGAAATGAGACTTTGACAGGATATCATATACACGTAATAAATGATCAATACAGATGAAAGAAACTGGGGACAAGTATGTAATAGAAGAATACAGTAAATATAAACTCTAAATACAGGTGCTTACCCCTGTACTGTGGAGAGGTCATGTAGTATAAAACTTGCAGAACATAAAGCATTAAGAACTGAACACAACTTCTCTCACTTTCAATTTTCTGACTTGCCTACAGGCAAGTACCTTGCAAAGTTGAGCTTGCCTGAGTCAAATCTGAGCTTGTCTCAGGTATTGAGCAAGTGGATTTGTAAAGCTACTAACAGGCTTCAATAAAATCAACCAAAAGTGGATGTGATGTGATTTGGATTTTTAACGTAGCTTTAACAATTTTTCAGTCATATCGCTACGATGTCTGCAGTGTGGCAGTTTATAGTGATGTCTAGCACTAGGGCATCATCCCGCAGACATATAGCATGATGTCCCACCCAGTTACATTATCCTGACAGCAGGCCGACCAGTCCTAACACTAACCTCTTAATGCTGAGCGCCAAGTGAGGCAGCTGTTAGTACCATTTTTGTAAGTCTTTGGTATGACTCAGTCAGGGATCGAACCCACAACCAAAAGTGGAAGAAACATGGAAAAGTTATGCTAGTATGAAAGACTAGATGACTGTTACAGTTGGATTTTCACACAAGATGGTAGAATGACAAAAGAATGAGCAAAGAATAATAAGATAATAAAAAAAAGAGTACTGATACAACACAGGGCATGCACTAATAGCACTTTTTTATAATTTGATGAAGATGCCTAAGTGTGTGATTTGGATTTTAATGTAGCTTTAACAATTTTTCAGTCATATCGCTATGATGACTGCAGTGTGGCTGTTTATAATGATGTCTAGCACTGGGGCATCATGCTGCAGACATAATAATAATAATAATAATAATGAGGACTTTGTATAGCGCCTAATCTTTATAAGCTCTAAGCGCTTTACAACATTTGACAACACTTAAAAAACATATATAATGATATAATTACAAAAATAAAAACAAAAACCACGAAATTAGAAAATAGAAACCATGCTGTAAATATTTAAGGTAAGGAAACATTATTAGGTCTTTAAGTCTGTTCTTGCAGTTGAAACAGGTGAGTTTTAAGAGCGCTCTTGAATGAGATCACTGTGTCTTTGTGTCTAAGTTCAGTGGGCAATTCGTTGCTGGGCCCTGGTATGCAAAGGAACGTTGTAGCATGATGTCCCACCCAGTCCCATTATCCTGACACCAGGCCGACCTGTCCTAACACTAACCTCTTTATGCTGAGTGCCAAGTGAGGCAGCTGTTAGTACCATTTTTATAAGTCTTTGGTATGACTTGGCCGGGATTCGTACCTGAGACCTCCCGTATCCGAGGCAGATGCTCTAACCACTAGGCCACCGAAGCAGTACCCAAAGAAAGATGAAACAACCTGCATTATTTCCACCTTATTTATATGCATAAATATATATAATTAATGAACCTGTGGTAATACAGAATTGATATAATGTGATAAGCTATACAAAAGATGGTATATAGAGAATTTATATTGTGTGATAAGCTATACAATAGATGGTCAATAGAGAACTTATACTGTGTGCTAGGCTATACAAAAGATGGTCAATAGAGATCTTATATGGTGTGATAGGCTATACAAAAGATGGTATATAGAGAATTTATATTGTGTGATAGGCTATACAAAAGATGGTCAATAGAGAATTTATATTGTGTGATAGGCTATACAAAAGATGGTCAATAGAGAACTTATATTGTGTGATAGGCTATACAAAAACTGGTCAATAGAGAACTTATATTGTGTGATAAGCTATACATAAGCTGGTCAATAGAGAACTTATATTGTGTGATAGGCTATACAAAAGATGGCAAATAGTGAATTTATACTGCGTGATTGGCTATACAAAAGATGGCAAATAGAGAATTTATATTGTGTGATAGGCTATACAATAGATGGTCAATAGAGAACTTATATTGTGTGATAGGCTATACAAAAGCTGGTCAACAGAGAACTTATATTGTGTGATAAGCTATACAAAAGCTGGTCAACAGAGAACTTATATTGTGTGATAGACTATACAAAAGATGGCAAATAGAGAATTTATATTGCGTGATTGGCTATACAAAAGATGGCAAATAGAGAATTTATATTGCGTGATTGGCTATACAAAAGATGGCAAATAGAGAATTTATATTGTGTGATAGGCTATACAAAAGATGGTCAATAGAGAACTTACATTGTGTGATAGGCTATACAAAAGATGGTCAATAGAGAACTTATATTGTGTGATAGGCTATACAAAAGCTGGTCAATAGAGAACTTATATTGTGTGATAGGCTATACAAAAGCTGGTCAATAGAGAACTTATATTGTGTGATAAGCTATATAAAAGCTGGTCAATAGAGAACTTATATTGTGTGATAGGCTATACAAAAGATGGTCAATAGAGAACTTATATTGGCTATACAAAAGATGGTCAATAGAGAACTTATGTTGTGTGATAGGCTATACAAAAGATGGTCAATAGAAAACTTATGTGGTGTGATAGGCTATACAAAAGATGGTGAATAGAGAACTTATATTGTGTGACAGGCTATACAAAAGATGGCAAATAGAGAATTTATATTGCGTGATTGGCTATACAAAATATGGCATATAGAGAATTTATATTGTGTGATAGGCTATACAAAAGATGGTAGGGAGAGAATTTGTATAATGTTACAGGTTATACAAAAGATGGTAAATAGAGAATTTATACTGTGTGATAGGCCATACAAAAGATAGAGATGGTAAATAGAGAATTTATATAATGTGATAGGCTATACAAAAGATGGTAAATAGAAAATTTATATTGTGTGATAGAAAGGACAATTTTTCATTAAACTACATTAATTTAAAAAAATGTAACTTTTTTCAGTTTTTGTTTTTACTTAAATGTACATTACTCTTTCTGAAAATATGGGAACTTAAAATGTTTTGGTCCTGTACAGTTTTTAAACTAAATGGAACAACAAAAGTCAGGTTTTAATTCTGTCAATAAATGATACCAAAAAAATGCAGTTTTCTCTGATTGCAACTTGTTCCATCTTGTTAGACATGGGCTGTGGATCCACTTGATTCCACATCAACCCTTGGCATGTGTAGCTAGCCCAAACAATATCTACTTATCTGATTGGATGAAGCTGAAAGAAACTGATCCAATCAAATTGTGTGCTGTATTTACAAAGAAACTCAGTTGGAAATAATTATGGCAGCCTCCACAGACGACACACCACATGTCAATTTCTCCAATTTAAACTGTTCAAAAATTTTTCTTTCATATCAGAACATGTGGACATCATAGAAATCATATTTCTCGCCTAACATGAAACAATGGCCAACTGATTTTGTTTGCTATGGGAAGTAACTATTTTATCTGCAGCAAGGCACTTGTTCAAAACACAGTTTTGGCTAGCTAATGCATATGCCATGAGTCAATGTGGAACAATGTGGATCAGCAACTCTTTGCTAGGGAAGATGATTTTGTTCATATTTGTCAACATGCATACACACAGCACCAAGACTAATGATGAACTGTGAACACGCAATCCAGATAACATTACTAAATTTGCTGATTTGAACTGTTTCATATTTGTACACACAATGTTTTACCATGAAATAGTCTTAAACAAATACTATCAGAATGTTTATTAAATAAGGCATATACTACAATTCTGCAGCACTGAAAAAAGTGGACAAAATGAAAAATCTGCATTCCTAAACAAGAATTGTACAGAACACAGAGTCTCACATGCAAACCTTGCTGTGGTCAAACCCCAGTGTATCAGACTTATAAAAACCTGCAATATGAAATTTTATCAAGGAATGTTGCTGTTGATGCTACTGCCAACAAAGCCAGTCATTAACTGTGTTGTCTGTATCATTGCTCCTACCATCATTGTCAGTGCTGCTGCTACCACCATCAACAACAGTGCTGTTCCACCAATGCCAACATCACTACTTGATAAGTCACACTAATGTCTTATCATTTGTTAATTGAGGGAAATTTTATTGGACATAAATAATGTTTCTCTGAAAATACGTGATCACATTAACATTTGGAATATAAGCGTGCTACCTCCTGAATGTAGCTTTCGAAAAGGACAGAACAAGTCTTTTCCATCTATATCATATAGTCAAAGGGCAATAACCACTGCCCATTACCTCCCTCTGATGCCTCCAGGTGTTGTTAGTGTCAGGCTGAGTGATGGATCAATGACTATTCTCACATGACAGGTAGGTGTGATGGTGTTAAAGTAAAATGATCGGGTAAATATTTTTGGAGAAACATAATTTTAAAATTTGCTTTCTCCTTTAAATATGTTCCCCGATCATATTAATGATAGGAGAATAGGTAATATGGGAGAATAATGAGCATCCTACCTATACCCAAGGCACAAGTGCTAGGAATGCCCATAATGAAGGCTGTGCTGATGTTAGCAAGGTCTAGTGGATAAATGGGCCACAGCTATTGAAATGTTTGAAATTAAAGACAGGATCTTCTCTTGATGTGGCGATCAAAGAGAGGCAGTGTAAGACAACTCTCTGATTGCACAATGAAGGCAGCCTATCCTTGGCAACAAAGCTTAGTTGCATCATCAGGATCGGGGAACCATCCTATCTGAACTGAATATAGTTCAGGTCCACTAAATGTGAATGTAACTCACTAACTGTGCATGATGATGTTAAGCTATCAAGAAACAGGTATTGAATGATAATAGCTTTGTTGGGGTCCTGGCTAAAGGCTCAAATTTGTCTGAATTGAGCTATGTCAGAACCCATGACATTTTGGAAGCATGTTGTGGGACTTTGGTCTATTCAAGTTACAATTGGCTAGGTTTTACATATCTTTATCATAACTGATATCTCATCGGCCATGTTGCTTGAATGTGTCGGATATTAGTCTTTGATGGTAATTGGGGCCCATGTTTTCTCCTCTTAAAGCCACAGAAAAAAAATGATCCAGCAATGTGACTGAAGAACTCAAATGGACAATGTCATTGTCTTTGTACCAGTCCCAGAATATATATCACTTTCCCTTGTAGGTTTATAAAGTGGAGGGCCTTCTTTCTTGTGAGATTCTCTCCATGACTGAAGGTTTGAATTTTTCCTCCACAGGGTACTCCTGACAAGAGACAGGTTGAAGGAGGAGTCAGTCCAGACATGGATGGAATATATGTGACTGTGGCAGCTGAGAAGATTTGGCTTTGCTGGAATCTTCATGGATATATCTATAGCCAGATCAAGCTGGAATCTTCATGGATATATCTATTGCCAGATCAAGTAGATTGTTGACCCAGAACTTGTCCTATCTTAGAATGGTGATCAGAATCAATTTACAAGTCTGACCCCTTAATTTTCTAATTATTAATGTTACTAGGACTGGGGTTGGGTAGGCAAAGGGCCACAGCAAATCCTGACTGATTGGAAGTGCATCCATGGCCTAGGCTGATGGATTTGGAAGTGGGGAGACAAAGATGGATAGTTTATAGTTCCATCTTGTCACAAAAATAATCTGAGGAGTTGCAAAAAACATGACAGGAGAAACTTCCAAGTATGAATCTGGCAAAATGTATCACATAAATGTAATGTAGTCATATGAGATTGAAATTAAAATTCCTTACTATGGTGGATAAAATGCTCAGATGGATGGAGGTCAAACTGTTCACACTTCACTAGAAAACCAAGTTGCCATAAAAGGGATAGATGGTTTGTGCCCTTGATGAAAATAGAACTTACCTTCTGGAGGATGTCGTCCAAGATATGTCACCATCATTAAGGGTGAAGTTGACCAGAACAGGGTGACAAACAGTTCATAATTTTGGTAAAATCCCACGAACTGATGTTTATGCCAAATGGGAGATCTTGAAATTGATAAATAATTCAGCAGTAAGCAAATCAAAGGACTTTCCACAATGCCAAATGCATTGGTCAGGTCAAGACCAATGGCAAACTCATCCATTCTGATTGCATCTCGGACTGATTGAGCCATCTCCATCTTAAACTTTGGTGGGGATATATGTTGACTGAACTGGCTCAGGTCAGTAACCAGCTGAGGCTGTCGGCTTTTTGTACAAGGAAGAGCTTTGAAGAGAACCATGGAAACTGCTGTTTGCAAGCAGTCTGTCTCCATAACCTGCTTATCGATCAGTGGTAACCAATCTCCTGCCGTATGATTTTGCTCATCTCTGGCTGTTATGGGACTTCTGTAACTATCTGAGAGGATGAGAAGGAGTTGGATAAAGGAATTCTGATGCCCCTCCAAAATGACTTGGATCAAACAGTGATTTAGTGGAAACAGAGTGAGTCAATGAGAACTGAAGTGCAGGAGTCTGGTGCCTACTGGTGGAGATTCATTGCGATTGATAGCAAACTCATCCCTTCCAATTGTGCATTAGATTGACTTAGCCATCTCCAACTTGAACTTTGGTGAGGATATATATTGACTGAGCAGGCTCATGTTGAAAATTTGGTCTCAGCCTGCCATTGGCTTTTTGTACAAGGAAGAGCCTTGAATGAACCATGGAAATATACTGTTTGCAAAGAGTATCCATGCCTGCTAGTTGATAGTGACCATTCACCTGCTGTATGATTTTGGTCTTCTCTGGCTGTGATGGCACTTCTATAACTGAGAGGATGAGAGGGGGGTGGATAAAGTAAATTTGAAGCCCCTCCAAAACAACTTTGATCACTCACTGATTTGGTGGAAATAGAGTGATTCAATGAGAAATGAAGTGCAGGAGACTGATGCCCACCAGTAGTCTGTCTGCAGGCGGGGGGTGGGGCAGGGTGATAAGTCGACAGGTGGGGAAAGAGGCCTGGTGTGTGAGAAACCTTGTTTCTTGCCCCTCCCCACCAAGTATGCCTCCTACACTGACTGGTCTGCACCTCCTGACATTAGACTGAGGTCGTGACTGGTTCTGTGTTTGTCCAGAGAATGATCCATTGTCTCTTTGATACCGATCATCTATCCTTACTGCTGAGTAATGTTTGTCTGTGTGAGCTTTAAATTTCTTGCATTTGGGACGTTTAGTAGTCATTCTTTCATTTCTGAAATGACAAGAGAAACAAAGGTTGCTAATAAACAAAGCACAAACACTTGTTAATAGATCACCGAATAAACACCTCTTACCAACAGGGTTAGCAAAACATGTAGAGAGTACAACTAATGTGAACCACAACATACAACAATACTCTACTGAAGCACATGATCTGAAATAACAATTTGCAAATGTGACAAATTCACATAAAAATTGGTAAAACTGAAAAAAATAAAGTATACCACCTGTTGTAGATATGGATGGTGGAAATTCAGGAATAAATTAAAATGGATTTTGGGAAGGTCTGCCTGATGTCAACAATCAACACCAAAAGCTTAAAGCTAGCAACATGTGGCAGCAGCATGTGGAGGTAATAGGCAAGAGTTACTGCCCTAATACCAATATGGTATAGACAGAAAAGACATTTTCATTTTTTGTAGGGCTGGTTTTGGGAGGCAGCAAGTTTATGTTCCTAATGTTAGTGTGAACAGGAAATGTATCTCAAGAAGAAATTCAAAATCTTGTCTGATGAATGGTTACTCCATTTACCTGTTGATAGCACACAGTCAGCTGGGAACAGCAAAGAATCAAACTGCACCAATGCACATATGAGATAAGGGTTCATGCTGTTTGCTCTATCAAGTAAACAACAAATAGCCCCTAAACAGCAGCTGGTGCATTATGCATGGCACATCAGGGTCTATGCCCTTCAGCCAGTGTGTTATGCAAGGCACATTGGGATCTATCACCAGGGTACCTGTAGTTAGTTCATTATGCATGGCACATCTGGACTATGCTGTCTGCAGTTAGTTCATTAAGCATGGTACATTGGGATCTATGGTGTCTGTAGCTGGCTCATTATGCATGGCACATTGGGATCTATGGTGCCTACAGCTGGTTCATAATGCATGGCACATCTGGTCTATGTTGTCTGCAGCTGGTTCATTATGCATGGCACATTGGGATCTATCACTATGGTACCTGCAGCTGGTTCATTAAGCATGGCACATTGGGATCTACGGTGCCTGCAGCTGGTTCATTATGCATGGCACACTGGGATCTACGGTGCCTGCAGCTGGTTCATTATGCATGGCACACTGGGATCTATGGTGCCTACAGCTGGTTCATTATGCATGGCACATTGGAATATATGGTACCTGCAACTGGTTCATTATGCATGGCACATTGGGATCTATGGTACCTGCAGCTGGTTCATTATGCATGGCACATCTGGTCTGTGTTATTTGCAGCTGGTTCACTAAACATGGCATATTGGGATCTATGGTGCCTGCAGCTGGTTCATTATGCATGGCACATTGGGATCTATGGTGCCTGCAGCTGGTTCATTATGCATGGCACATTGGGATATATGGTACCTGCAACTGGTTCATTATGCATGGCACATTGGGATCTATGGTACCTGCAGCTGGTTCATTATGCATGGCACATCTTTGCAACTGGTGCAATATGCACATATGGATCTATGTTGTTTACTGCTTGCACAATGTTAATGGCACATCTAGATCAATTTTGCCTGCAGCATCTGCATTGTTCATGGCAAATCAGGTTCTCATGTTGTTGACTTGGGAGTGGGCATAACACTTGCGTAATTATGGCATAATCAACTTATTTTGGTATCATGTCCCCACCACCCTTATGAGAGGAAGGTTCTGAGTTTTGTGCTGTCTCTTGATCTCTTACTGCATCAATCAAAAACATCCCACATACCTTGTGAACAATACATCTCAAAAACCACTGAGCCAAACCAGACCCAATAGGATATTTACATACTTTGAGTCCCAAGGCCTGACTAGGTGCTGTTGTGATTGTGACTTTATTTTCAAGGTTAGAACACAATATTTTGTGTAAACTGAAGGACGTGGTTGGAAAGGAGGACAGACATAAGTTTTGCTTTCTAAAAGAAATCCCTTGTAATTGTTTCTTATTAGTGAGACAAGAAAGTGCATTTGCAACATAAAGGGCACAAAATGCAAGTGAATGATATACTTATACAAGTAAGCAGAATAAACAGAAATCAAATAGGACATTTAGGGCAAGATTTTAATTCATTCTGAAATAAGGAACATCAACATCATACATATGTTTAACAGAATAAAATCATCCAATGACAAGAACAAAATAAACAAGCTGTGTATGCAGCCAACAGAATCTAAACTCAAATTACAAGTACCATAATTCACGTAATTTTTCGTACAAAAAATAATAATTATTCTTTTCAGAATATGAATAATTATATATATAAATTTATTTGGAGTACTGACTACATACAAAAAAATAAAGAATTCGATCCCCAAAAGATAAACACGGTCTATGATTCTTGCCAATCTAAAAGTACTAACCTCTCCCTCCTCCCCTCTTGTTACATTTCCTACAAGTACTAACCTCTCCCTCCTCCCCCGTTGTTACATTTTCTACAAGAATGAGATGGATGAAACAATAACATTGTGTCAGTATGTAAGATAATGTGTATTCAGAGTGTAATTTCTCCGTGTTGCAATGTTTATTATGTTGGCAATGTGATTATGTTGGTAATGTTTATTATGTTGGCAATGTGATCATGTTGGCAATGTTTACTATGTTGGCAATGTGATTATGTCGGTCAATGTTTATTATGTTGGCAATGTGATTATGTCGGTCAATGTTACATGCAACTTGTATTTGTATGGCAACAGTAACATCATTAATCTAATTACAATAAAAAATAAAAGAACTCAAAAAAATGACTTCTTGTTATTAGTGAATGTATGTGTGTGTATGTGTGGGTATTAGAGAGAAATGGATGAAACAACAGTAATATTGTGTAGATTCGGAACACTGTAATATTTTTTGTATTTGGAGCACTGTAATATTTTTTGTATTATTTTTTGTGTTTGGAGCACTGTAATATTTTTTGTATTTGGAGCACTGTAATATTGTGTGCATTCTGAGCACTTTTATAATAATCATTTCAGAGAGAGGTTAAATTAGGTCCATTACCAGACAACTTCCTTTTTCAATGAACACCTCTTAATAAACAGTCCATTCTTGTTTTAACTAAGATGCCCACTGTCACGTCATGTCAAGAACCATATGGTTATGCAGAGTTATCATAGGCTTATTAATTGTTGTTGTTGAGGTTGATTTGGTGTTTTTAAAGCACAGTAACAAGTAGGTTATTTAGTGCCAAGGCAATTGGAATAGAGTGACTTGCCCAAGGACACACCATGATTGCTGACCCAGACTGGTCCAGCAGTAGGATTCAAACCCACACCCATTCAGTCATGAACCAGAATACTTACCAGCTAGCTACTGCGCTTCCTACAAGCTAATTCAGCTTTGGTAGAAACTAAATTTACTTTCCAGATATCTCTATTTAAGGTCTGATCAAGATCAAAATTCCCAAAGATGAAATCAAATAAGTGGGCCAATCAGAAAAAAGGAGGTTATCTACAGGGAAATGAAAATGCCCCTGAACTGTCAAGACCAAGACTACTGTCTGAACAGCAGCAGGAAAATGAAAATGTCTCTGAGATTTAAAGACTACTGTCTGAACAGTGGCAGGGAAATGAGAATGTGTCTGGGATGTAAAAACTGCTGTATGAACAGTGGCAGGGAAATGAAAATGTGCCTGGGATGTAAAAACTGCTGTATGAACAATGGCAGGGAAATGAGAATGTGTCTGGGATGTAAAAACTGCTGTATGAACAGTGGCAGGGAAATGAAAATGTGTCTGGGATGTAAAAACTGCTGTATGAACAGTGGCAGGGAAATGAGAATGTGTCTGGGATGTAAAAACTGCTGTATGAACAGTGGCATGGAAATGAAAATGTGTCTGGGATGTAAAAACTGCTGTATGAACAGTGGCATGGAAATGAAAATGTGTCTGGGATGTAAAAACTGCTGTATGAACAGTGGCAGGGAAATGAAAATGTGTCTGGGATATAAAAACTGCTGTATGAACAGTGGCAGGGAAATGAAAATGTGTCTGGGATGTAAAAACTGCTGTATGAACAGTGGCAGGGAAATGAAAATGTGTCTGGGATGTAAAAACTGCTGTATGAACAGTGGCAGGGAAATGAAAATGTGTCTGGGATGTAAAAACTGCTGTATGAACAGTGGCAGGGAAATGAAAATGTGTCTGGGATGTAAAAACTGCTGTATGAACAGTGGCAGGGAAATGAAAATGTGTCTGGGATGTAAAAACTGCTGTATGAAGAGTGGCAGGGAAATGAAAATGTGTCTGGGATGTAAATTCTGAATATTGGAAAAACTACTGATCACAAGCAACACTTATTCTTTGTTCTTGCCAATAAGACTGCTGTAGAAAGGTGGACTGAAGAACAAGATTCTCAAAATAATTTTTATTTTTTTAAGAAAACATGAATTTTTTTTTTTAAGTCTTGTTGAAAATTTACAAGGTATATTGTTGTGCTTTGTGACAGCAATGGATTTACAAAAGGTCACTCATTAATGATATTGTTTAAGGAAGAAAACCAAGAATTTTATCAATTATCAATGGATTTGTCAGTGAATTTATTGTCCTTATAATTGTGGTCAAGGCCAGATTGGTGCAAATGATGGGATGAATTTGGTGAGGCTACAATGAAAGAATAAGACTACCTGACCAATGGTCTATGGCCTTTACCTTGGAATGTACTGATATAACTGATTAAGACAACATTACGTAGCTTCCCAACTTGTTACAAAATGTGAGGTGCTTTATGACAGTGATGTAAAGGGTGTTCAACAATGATGATGAATAACGAACACGTGCTGTAAGATAACAGTGTGTATCACAGGTATCAAATGTTAATGCCTATAAAGATAACAGTGTATATCACAGGCATCAAATGTTAATGCCTATAAAGATAACAGTGTATATCACAGGCATTAAATGTTAATGCCTATAAAGATAACAGTGTATATCACAGGCATCAAATATTAACGCCTATATAGATAAAAGTGACTTAAGGGTGGATTTTTGTATAATGGTAGATTTTCAGTTAACAAGAGTCCTAAAAAGGGGGACTGACACTCAACTCTCTAAGAAGAATAATCAGGATATCAGGATATAACCATTTATTCAGAAAATTAGTGTCAAGGTCTTCGATCTGTTCATTGTATCAGCCATACTGTATGTCTGTTGGGTACCCTTTTCATTTCGGGCCATATAGTTATCATGACAAGTCTTTTGGTGAAAACCCAATGTCCATGTGACCATCAATTCTGGAGAAGTAACAAGAACAAGATTTCCAAGATTGCTGCCATGTGGCCATAATGGATATCAGATAGGCATCATTTCATTCCAGACCAACTAGTCAACATAAGAAGTCTTCAGGTGAAAACCCAATTCAATATGCCTCTTCATCCAAAGATTTTCCAGATTGCTATTGTGGTGGATATATTGATTATCAGATCAAAGCAACTTGTATTCAAGACCAACTAGATACCATAAGAAGTTTTCTGTTGGAAATCCCATGTTGACTTGAGGAGTAGAAATAACAAGATTTAAAAGTGACTGCTGTGATAGCCATATTGGATGTTAGATTGGTGCCATTTCATTTAGGACCAACTACACAAAATAAGTCTGAAAGTGAAAACCCCATACTAACAAGGAGTAACAATAACAAGATTTTAAAGATAGCTGCAATGGTGGCCATATTGGATGTCAGATCCACATCATTTCATTCAGGACCAACTACACATCATAAAAATTGTTCTTCAGGTTAGAACTCCATGTTGATATGACCATCCATTCTGAAGGATATAAAAATAGATTTTCAAGATGGTCACTGAAGCAGTCATACTGGAAGTCCAAATGAAACCATTCTCACTGAGGACTAATTTGACATGATAATAAGTCTTCTAGTGAAAATCTATGTCATTATGCTTTTTGGTTCTGGGGAAGTAGCCATGACAAGATTTTCATGATGGCTGCCATACCAGATATACTGAACATCAGATCAACACCATGTTCATTAAGGACCATCCAGACATCATGAGAAGTCATTTTGTTAATACCCCATGTTAATATGACCATCCAATCATGCTGTGAAGGCCATACTTGATGTACGAGCAGCAACATTTTCATTTTGGGCCAGCTAGACCTTGGAATAAATGTATATGTGTACAGTTTCATGGCAATCCAAGTAGTTGAGAACCAGTGCTAACAAAATAATTACCCTTTCAGACTGAGATGATCAAAAGCCTTTTTGCATAATTCTGAATGGTTATTGTTTTTTTATTTCTAAAATGTTGTATTATTTGATGCCTAAATTAAATAGTTATGCAAGCTTTTGTTTTTCATATGAGAAATATACTACTCTACAAACAATACACTAGATGCTTGATGTATGTCAATCTTACATCAGTATTATTTTAACTTCTGTTGTTTTGTTTAAATATAAAACATAAATATATGAGGTCACAAAATAATTCAAAGACAAAATGCACATGTAGGCCTCATATTGCTCACCAAGTTTACACAAGTTAACAGTTGACCACTTTACTAAGCAGGCTTATGTAGTGTTGCAAGAACAAAACTTGTATAAACTATCTCCCATGGTTTATATTATGTTGACCTTAGCTATATTATGTTGACCTTAGCTATTTTACCACACCCTGATCAAAATTTGTTCTAAAGATATTGGCATTAGATGAGAAAAATAGTCTGCACATCTACAGAGGTAACAAGCTCAGTCAATCAGATGGAAGGTATCTCATTAATATATGCTGATCTCGCTTATTAGATAACCTGTCTATGACAATGATAATATAAGCTTAAATTGGGGTAAACTCCAATTGAAATTTGGTCTCTGGAGTAGTAACAAGCTCAGCCAATCCGATACAAGGTTAACTCATTAAGATGAATAGACATCACTCCTATTCAAACTCATCCAACATCTTTAAAATATTAGACTATGTAGACAAGATCAGCCAATCAGATGCAAGGTCACACCAAATAACATGCGTGAATTTAACTCATATCCATACTCAACCAAGGCCTGTTTACCAAGTTTGATCAAAATGCTATATAAAAAATATACAGTCTATACATTGGTAAACAATAAAATAAGAATATCCATATAGGTCTTGGTTATACGTCAAATCATCCTGCATCTTGACGATATATGCCTATTTACCAAGTCTTATTAAACTCAAGTAAAAAATACAGTCTCTCAGGTGGTTAAAGCCAATCATATGCAAGGTCACCTCATTAACATGAGTTCATTTCACTCATAATCCAACAATCCAAAGATGTTGCTGATATATGCATGTATTCCAAGTATAATCTAAATCAGATCAGAAACAGGCCTAAGAGTGATAATAAGTTCAGCCAATCAGATGCAAGATAACTGCAGAAATATATATGGATCTTGCTAACCTATAAAACAGCTTCATGATATAATCCTATCTTTCCAGTTTGATGTAAATCAAATAAAAATATGGCTTAGATGATAGAATGTGTGGATCTCACTCATTATTCAAATCATCTTAAATCTTATATATGAATATATTACAAGTTTAATTCAAAGCTGGATCAGAAATGTGGCTACCTGAGTGGTAAAAAGTTCAGCCAATCAGATGCAAGATGATCTCATCAGCATTGCTTGCACTCACTCATTATCAAACTTGTCTGAGATGTTAATGTTATAAACATATATTCCAAACTTTATGAAAACTGCATCCACCCAAAATATGGGCCTCCACAACATTAACCAATCTGATGTAAGTTCATCTCATTAATATGCATGGATCTCATGCATTATCAAATTCATCTGAGACTTTGATGATATAAACACATATACCAACTCTGTTTGAAATCAGATGAGAAACGGGGACTTCAAAATGGTAATAAGCAATTGTTGATAGAAGGACATTGCACAACAGATGACACACGAATGCAAGCATTACTAAAGCTCACCTGGCATACCGCAAAATAACAGCATAACTGTACATTATATTTTCTCATCCTCCTTTTTAATAAAAAAACTAAAAGTGGCAGTATTTTATGTTTGTTTGCAAACCTAAGTCTCCCCATTTTGAATACTATTGTACAAAAATTTAAAGATCTGATGAACAATATGAAGTTTTATGTGCAAAAAATATGATACATTTAATTCATTACGATTTTTTAGAAATATGGTGTACAAAAAATGACAGCATGAAAAATGACATGAATTAAGGTACAAAAGAATCACAAATTTAATAGTTGGAGTTTACCTCTTGTAAAAGACCTTGTGTTTGCTTCAGGAAAAAGAGTGAAAACAAAAACAAAACATTAAATCTGGCAAGCCAAGTAATTGTGCATGAAGATTATGATAGTAATATTTGGTGAAATGTACCATAAAGAAATGAAGCAAGACTTGTGTCAATGAAGAAAGATAGTTTTCTACAGAACAAAGATGTCTCAAATGCAGTCATAAGCTGGTCAGTACAACCCTTATCTGACAAGCATAACCTTTCACTCAAACGTTTTAGCTTGTTTACCATAATGCTTAAGTAGGCATAACAGTAACTCCAGGAATTTCAGTGTATAAAATTTACACCTATAATAACATTATCTCAACATTTCTCCTGAAGACAGTTACTGATGTTAAAAACATGTAACTTTAAAAAATGTGAACACCAAATTTAACATTGTTTACAGTGATGAAACATGTTTGCTACTTTAGAAGGTAAGAAAGGAACTTGGAGTATGTCAAAACATAAACTTCAGACCTATCATAAAATTAGATCAAAGTTTTCAGTTGAATGCAGAAACAATTTAAAAAATACAGGACTTTCAAACACTTTGTCACAAAACTTTAGTATTGTTCACAATAACAAACCAACTTTCTCCTTATGCAGACAAGACAGACAGATTGAAACTCCAAGCAATTCAGCATATAAACTTTAGATCACTAATCATAGTATCTTAAGTTTAGACCCACAGTCCTATAAAATTAAAGTTTAGACCCATAGTCCTATAAAATTCAAGTTTAGACCCATAGTCCTATAAAATTCAAGTTTAAACCCATAGTCCTTAAAATTAAATTTTAGACCCATAGTCCTATAAACTTAAACTTTAGACCCATAGTCCTATAAACTTAAATTTTAGACCCATAGTCCTACAAAAATTAAACTCTAGACCCATAGTCCTATAAAATTAAACTTTAGACCCATAGTCCTATAAACTTAAACTTTAGACCCATAGTCCTATAAACTTAAATTTTAGACCCATAGTCCTATAAACTTAAACTTCAGACCCATAGTAGTCCTATAAACTTAAATTTAGACCCATAGTCCTATAAACTTAAATTTTAGACCCATAGTCCTATAAACTTAAACTTCAGACCCATAGTCCTATAAACTTAAATTTTAGACTCATAGTCCAATAAAATTAAACTTTAGACCCATAGTCCTATAAACTTAAACTTTAGACCCATAGTCCTATAAACTTAAATTTTAGACCCATAGTCCTATAAACTTAAACTTCAGACCCATAGTCCTATAAACTTAAATTTTAGACCCATAGTCCTATAAAATTAAACTTTAGACCCATAGTCCTATAAAATTAAATTTTAGACCCATAGTCCTATAAACTTAAACTTCAGACCCATAGTCCTATAAAATTAAACTTTAGACCCATAGTCCAATAAAATTAAACTTTAGACCCATAGTCCTATAAACTTAAACTTTAGACCCATAGTCCTATAAACTTAAATTTAAACCCAGTCCTATACTTAAACTTTAGACCCATAGTCCTATAAACTTAAACTTCAGACCCATAGTCCCATAAACTTAAATTTTAGACCCATAGTCCAATAAAATTAAACTTAGACCCATAGTCCTATAAACTTAAACTTTAGACCCATAGTCCTATAAAATTAAACTTTAGACCCATAGTCCTATAAACTTAAATTTAAACCCCCAGTCCTATAAAATTAAACTTTAGACCCATAGTCCTATAAACTTAAATTTAAACCCACAGTCCTATAAAATTAAACTTTAGACCCATAGTCCTATAAACTTAAACTTTAGACCCTTAGTTCTATAAACTTAAAGTCTCACATTGAATGCACTACTGATGTCAAAGACAAGCGATTTTCAAACACTTGAACAAAAGTTTACATTGTGCACCATGATACACAACCCTATGCAACAGGTAAGACAGGAACTCAGGGCATCAATTTTAGACCTATAGTAATGTTAACACTAAGTTTCACCTGAATGGAGCAACTGCTGTAGAACACACATGACTTCAAAAAAGTTACACAAAACATTTAACAATGATGATGCTACTGCCAAAACAGTAGCATAAAACTTTAACAAGTTGACTCCACTGCCAGAAAAGTGACTACTATGCCTTGCAATGCTTATGGAGGCAAAACAAAAAAGTAAGAAAGCAGATTAACAGAATGGAGTCTGTGGCCTGGTACCATCCTATAATGTACCTCACTCATTTCCAAGTAAAATCTTAATGGCAAGACTTGGTGTAAAAGTGATACTAACACTATCATTAAACATCTGGAGGTAAGACAATTAATTAACTGAAAACACTAAATATTTAAGATGGTTATATAAACTAAATTCAGGAAGACCTTAGAGCCTTATGCGAAATGCAAATGATCCATAAAGAGATATAGAATGAAATGATGCCTGAATCAAGATGGTCTGGAATAAAAAGTAAGTGATAAATGGAAATTCAATGGAAACAAGAGTCTGGTGAACAGCACATTATATGCCTACCTTATGTTCAATAGCCCTTGATGTCGATAACCAAAATGTTTGTGCTGAAACCACTTTTTCTCTTCCAGTTAGTGACCTTGATGTTTGACCTTTTGACTCAAATATCAACAAGATGCTTCGTACCCATTCACAATGTTTGGTTCAGGTTAGTGATGTAAAAAGAATGTTTTCATTTAGAAATCAGTTTTCTTCTTAAACTTACAGTGATCTTAACCTTTGCTCATTTAACCCTGAAGTTGATGGGCTTCTTCTTAAACTTATAGTGATCTTAACCTTTGCCCATTTAACCCTGAAGTTGATGGGCTTCTTCTTAAACTTACAGTGATCTTAACCTTTGCACATTTAACCCTGAAGTTGGTGGGCTTCTTCTTAAACTTACAGTGATCTTAACCTTTGCCCATTTAACCCTGAAGTTGATGGGCTTCTTCTTAAACTTACAGTGATCTTAACCTTTGCCCATTTAACCCTGAAGTTGGTGGGCTTCTTCTTAAACTTACAGTGATCTTAACCTTTGCCCATTTGACCCTGAAGTTGATGGGCTTCTTCTTAAACTTATAGTGATCTTAACCTTTGCACATTTAACCCTGAAGTTGATGGGCTTCTTCTTAAACTTACAGTGACCTTAACCTTTGCCCATTTGACCCTGAAGTTGATGGGCTTCTTCTTAAACTTACAGTGACCTTAACTTTTGCCCATTTGACCCTGAAGTTGATGGGCTTCTTCTTAAACTTAGTGACCTTAACCTTTGCCCATTTGACCCTGAAGTTGGTGGGCTTCTTCTTAAACTTAGTGACCTTAACCTTTGCCCATTTGACCCTGAAGTTGATGGGCTTCTTCTTAAACTTACAGTGATCTTAACCTTTGCCCATTTGACCCTAAAGTTGATGGGCTTCTTCTTAAACTTACAGTGATCTTAACCTTTGCCCATTTGACCCTGAAGTTGATGGGCTTCTTCTTAAACTTACAGTGATCTTAACCTTTGCCCATTTGACCCTGAAGTTGATGGGCTTCTTCTTAAACTTACAGTGATCTTAACCTTTGCCCATTTAACCCTGAAGTTGATGGGCTTCTTCCTTTTTCCCAGGGCTAGCTATCTACAAAGTCTTGAAATGCAAAACCAATTTAATGTGGAGACAAAAGGGGCTCAATTTCCATTATCTTTGGTCAAGTTATGTAATATTGAGCTACACAATCAGTGAAGAAGCCATTATTATCTTATTAGAATTACCTTTAGATACCATATTCTGTTGATTTTTTTTTATTATCCCTAATGCAGTTTGGTTGAGGAACTTACTCTTGAACAAGAGTTTCTGTGCAATACCCCTTTTTCCTTCAGTCAAAATGACCATAACCTTTGACCTTTTGATAGGCCTTCTCCATGCACTAAATGTATGATATCCATTAAAATTACCATACCAATGCTTCTGTCACAATGAACTTCACCTTAGACCTTCTGACCCCAAATAATGTTTATTTTTTACTCAAAATGCAAGCCATCCACAAACTGTGTTGAGCTGTATTATCAATAAATTCAATCTGTGCTGAAACCATTTTAAATATTTCAGT
Organism: Megalonaias nervosa; assembly: GCA_016617855.1. Lineage (NCBI taxonomy): Eukaryota > Metazoa > Mollusca > Bivalvia > Unionida > Unionidae > Megalonaias > Megalonaias nervosa. The sequence goes on along the minus strand of JAECUM010008110.1, from coordinate 10,371 downwards.
TAGTGACCTTGACCTTTGATATCAAAATCAACAGGTTTCATCCTTATTACATGCACAAGCTCGATCCAGGTTTAAAATGTAGAACTAAAGTTATTGTGCAGAAACTATTTTTCTTCTTCCAGCTATAGTGAGCTTGACCTTGGAACTTTAGACCCCATGTGTAAACCATCCACAAAGTTTGGTAACGGAGAAAAACAAAATAGGGAACAGACGGTCAGGCAGAAAGCCAGTCATAGAAAAGTCATCCAAGAGTATAAGTACTGAAAATGATCTAAAAATTAAATGACTTCACAGCAGTCCGCAACAGCTTTGTGTGTGAAGATTTCCTGAAAGAAATATTGGGCAAAAAATGGAAAAAAGGAACTTATCATTAAGATCTTGTGAAAAGAATGGAAAGAAGCTGATAACAGTGTCATTACTCACAATGATCCTCTGCAGATTACTAAGTACAATGCTGTGCATGTGGGCAACACCACGGAACTGATAGAAAACCATCTCAAGCAGCTCTAATAGATGATGAGGCTGATTTGCATTTGCTAGGGTATCCCCTTGACCACAAGTACTGAAATATACACATTCCATGATAACATTAATAGGGTATCCCTTTGACCTTGATCACATGTGCTGAAATATACACATTCCAAGACAACATTGCTAAATTATCCCCTTGACCACAAGTACTGAAATAGACACATTCCAAGATAACATTACTTGGGTATCCCCTTGACCACAAGTACTGAAATATACACATTCCATGATAACATTAATAGGGTATCCCTTTGACCTTGACCACAAGTACTGAAATATACACATTCCATGATAACATTAATAGGGTATCCCTTTGACCTTGATCACATGTGCTGAAATACACACATTCCATGATAACATTAATAGGTATCCCTTTGACCTTGATCACATGTGCTGAAATATACACATTCCAAGACAACATTGCTAGATTATCCCCTTGACCACAAGTACTGAAATATACACATTCCATGATAACATTAATAGGGTATCCCTTTGACCTTGATCACATGTGCTGAAATACACACATTCCAAGTTAGTATATTTTGACAGAATGACATGTTAATAGGTCTGACATGAGACAATAAGAATTTATATTAGCATATTTAGAACTGTTGTATAGTTTGGTAGTTTCCTTAAATATCAAGGGTTCTACAGTACTGTGGTGTTCCAAATTTTTTCTGTATTTTTTCTTCAAGCACCACCTATTGTGTATGTATGTTGTATACACTACATGATCATAAGTTGCTAGTTCAGCATCACCAGTTGATTTCCGGAAAATGTCAGGATTGCTAACGAGTACACTATTTTAAAAATGCACACATGAATATCACTGTTTCCAAAAGAATCGCCATAATCCATGTTCTCAAATAGAGCTTATATCTTCTTAAAATCGATATCACTTTAAAAAATCAGTTAACAGTTTGTCATCTGATAATGTCCAATGATGCCAGGCAAGAATTAGATCACATGATCAACATATTTTTCAAGAACCAAGAGATCGAATCTATGGTAGCAAATAAGAGTCAAAATGTGAAGTATAGACAGTTATTGTTTTCTGGTGAGTTTTGCAACTGACAGGTGTTGACTTTAAAACTTTGTTGTACACTATACTTCTTACTTTTCACTGGAAGCTGGGAGTTGTTTAAATAGTATGAAGTCAATATGTATTTTCATGCTCAGATTGGTGGTCCATTTTCAGTGACAATCCCAGTGCTACTCTCTCCATCACAGGTGGTTAAAGATGCATTTCTTTAATTCTCCCTGACAAGTTTCTGTTGGATGGCACATGTGGCAGAATGAATGCCGTGGAAGTAGCATCCATTTTTCAAGTTGATTTACACTTCGTGCAATATATACATCAAGTTCGTAACATTTGAACAAGTACATGCCACCATAAAAATATTTTTTCGGTATTAACACAATATCAGAGTAACTCCCCTTACATAACCTGGAATCTAGAAGACACATGTTTATTGATAGTTTCCTGCAATCATCTGTTTTAAAATGCAAGTTAAATGCACTCTAATACAGAGCAAAGAACAACAAACAGACATATATAATATCTTGAAGGTCAGTGTTTTTATTTATTTATCTGCCAATCAGAAACTTTAAGACCTGCAATACCAAAGCACTCTGGTATACAGTTAAAATGTCAAACTCAATATCCAACCCAAATATAATAAACACTCTTATCATGCAAATTCTATTTAACATGACTGCAGCATGGCTCTCAAAATATTACAGTAATTTCACCAATTTAATGAAGCAGTTCAAAGTTTTAGTGCAAAAATAAACAAGATTTTAATTTTATAATATGGCAAAATGTGCTGCATTCTTGAAAAAACAAATGTTTTACTACTAGTGTCTTTATTGGGGGCTGTTCCACTTAAGCATACATGGTACCCATGAAAGGCATTTTTTTAAAATAAATATATGCCAGGGTACTCAGAGTTCATCAGAAAATGTTACAAAGTTCCAAATTGCATCTGTGATTGGCTGCTCCACACTGAATGTGCCTTCCCTGGTTCAAAGGAACTTTTATTGTAGCAGTCCTTATATAAATAAAGATCTTAAAAGTTTTCTTTTGTTATTTCAATTTTGTCACGAGTCAACCTCTGTGCTTTGATCTCAGCTTATTTCGGAAAGATGTCAGCTCTTGAAAAAACTGACAGTTATTAATCTAACTAGCATTTAACCAGCAACAATGAAACCATCAAGACTTCATTGTGTTTCTCTTTAATGCATCCTGTGCACAATAAAACCATAAAGTCTTCACATTTTTTGAAAAATAATGATGCTGAAACCAAAAGCAGAAGGACTGGCACTTAAAATGGCATAATTTTGTAAATGATATTGTGGAATACTTAAAATCAACTTATTTGAGGTCAGGTCTGATGTGCCTTCTGCATATTACAAGAGGCATCTACTGGATACCCTAGACTGTATCCTGTGATCATGCTCATACTGAAGTCTTGGACTTTTTGAGTGTGTGTGTGTGTGTGATTTAGATTTTTAACGTAGCTTTAACAATTTTTCAGTCATATTGCTACGATGTCTGCTGTGTGACAGTTTATAGTGATGTCTAGCACTGGGGCATCATGCCGCAGACATGTGGCATGATGTCCCACCCAGTCACATTATCCTGACACCAGGCCGACCAGTCCTAACACTAACCTCTTAATGCTGAGCGCCAAGCGAGGCAGCTGTTAGTACCATTTTTTAAGGTCTTTGGTATGACCTGGCCGGGGTTCGAACCCACGACCTCCCGCATCTGAGGCAGACGCTCTAACCACTAGGCCACCAGAGCAGTTGGACTTTTTGAAAAGATCTGCATTTATATTGTTATCAATATTATGTGTTAATCTCATTATTATGGATTGTTATTTAGTTAATAACATTTTAAATACTAAATTTCTGTATGATCATAGGTTAGCATCTTAATGATGAGGTCATTCTTGTAAAAACATTTTGTAGTTTCAGGGAAGTTATCTGTACTCTTATTCACATTACCATCATGTGAGCTGACTTCAGGACACAAGTTCTTGAAAAGGCCAGGCTGAACTAATTCCTGATCAGATGACTGATAAGGTACTTAACCTTATTTACAAGTTATAATGCACTGTAATCAAGTCTTTGAACCTCTTTAGTGACTAGTATTAGCTTTCTATATATAATAAGAGATGTCTACCTGAAAATTAGGTATTACCAGTATTATTATCAGTCTTGGAAGACATTTAGTTGTGTTTGCTTGAGGGTATTCATTTATTCAGTTCAATCATTCATTGTAATTACACAGTGCTTGGATTATTTCAATTTATAACTTTATTAGAATTACTAAGACATTTTGGGATTATATCATAGTGATTCATCTATACTATTGGTAAAATCAGTACAATAGTGAACATCATTTGGAATACGACTGGAACTCATATGGATTACTCAATACTTTTGGATTTGATAGAACATTTAGGACTATTTAGAATTTCACTCACCATACTGTAAGTTATTTTTAATTTTTCACTTTATATTTTAGGGAAATAAATTAGACTTTTAATATTACAAAACTTGGTTTCTACACATTTTGTTACTTAAGACCAAAGAGTATTAACAATATCAAAAATGTTACTTTATGTTTCAAGGATTTTACCCTCTTTTGCCTTCGTCTTTATTCTGTATGCATTTTTTGAAGGGGAGGATGGGTCCATAAAATTTCTTGGCACTATACAACCTATACAAACATACTTATCAACTGAAAGCTTAGTTGAAATCCAACAAAGCTTTGTGATGTAAAGCTGTATGAATAAAACTGAGAAAGATGACTGGTCAGGGGGTGCAACTCATGTAAATGATCCCAATAAATATCTAAAATTGAAAGGTTTCATGTTCTCATCAATATAAGGCTACATACAAGAACTCAACAATCCTTGTTAAATTAAGCTGCAGAAATAAAAAGATTTGAGAACACACAATCAGAGGCCATAACTCCTGTAAATGATGACAAAAAATTATGTAAATTGAACTGTTTTGAGGTCTCACCATAATTATGCTGCATAGCAACCTTGCTTGAAACCCAACCATTCCTAGTCAAATTATCTTGTGGAAACCAAAGCGCTCATGGACTGAATGCTGGATGGATGAAAGGACTAACAGATGTACAATGTAATTATTACATGGTTCCACTGACTTCATCAAAAAACAAAAGACAATAACAGATGAAAACAGAAGATATTGCCATTAAAAGTGACATTGAATGATTTCAATTTCCGGTATTCCATAACTACATTGCAGAAAATATGCCCCTAACTGCCCACCCTATTCACTTTGGTTTCTGTATCATAACTTTCCTAAGGTACATTCAATTTGTAACCAAATTCAGCATTTCATAAATTAAGTCCCTGAATTCTCAGCCTTCAGACTTCATTTCCTGGAAGATAACTTTATTAATATTTATTGGATCTGAATATTATGTCATGCAGCCTTATAAAGACAAGATATATAAGGAGTTGGATTACTTTACCAAGGACTGCTGGACATGACTTTGGTTTGTACAGGATTACTTTGTCAAGGACTGTTCAACATGAAATTGCTTTGTACAGGATTACTTTGTCAAGGACTGTTCAACATGAAATTGCTTTGTACAGGATTACTTTGTCAAGGACTGTTGGACATGAAACTGGTCCCTTCAGGATTACTTTACCAAGGACTGCTGGATCTGACTTTGGTGTACAGCATTATTTTACCAAGGACTGTTGGACATGACTTTGGTTTATACAGGATTACTTTGCAAAGGACTGTTGGACATGACTTTGGTTTGTACAGGATTATTTTACCAAGGACTGCTGGATCTTACTCTGGTGTACAGCATTATTTTTTTTTACCAAGGACTGTTGGACATGACGTTGGTTTGTACATGGTTACTTTACCAAGGATGGTTCGACATGACATTGGTTTGAACAGGATTACTTTTCCAAGGACTGCTGGACATGGTTTTGGTTTGTACAGGATTACTTTGCCAAGGACTGTTGGACATAACTTTTGTTTCTACAGCATTACTCTACAGTGGAGAACAAAATCATAAACAATCATGCTACCATGACTACAAGGTAGGTAACTGAGTTTTTCAAGCCATTTGAAATACTTGTTGCAGGTGAGACTGAATGTGTTCACTGTCACCTAGAGTTGTGTTTTTCAACTGGTTTCCTGTATATCCTTTATGAAAAACACACACACACACACACACATATATATATATATATATATATATATATATATATATATAATGAATAATTTGGTGGCAAGAAAAATTATGAATAATTTGGTGACAAGGCATGTATTTTTGCAATAAAACTGCAATAGAAACTTTTTCAACCAAATGGTCATGATATTCATTTCAAAAGACAGGAGTTGATCTAGGAAAGATATTACTTACAAATCTGTAAATGTGAACAAGAAAATTCAGGTAATTTATAATATCTGTCCTTACTTTTCAACTACTTCATTTGAAGCCCTGGCTACAATAGCAACCAACTCTGGATGGATCTGCAGCTTAAGTGCCTGCAAAAAATGTTGAATATAAATAAATATACCATGAACAAGAATAGGTTGGATAGATATACTGGATAGAAATAAATATACCATGAATAGTAATAGGTTGGAATATAAATAAACATACCATTAATGGGAATATATTGGATAGAAATAATATACCAGAAATGAGAATAGGTTGGATATATATACAACAAATGAGAATAGGTTGGATAGAAATAAATATAACATGAGTGAGAATAAATCAGATAGAAATAAATATGCCATGAATGACAACATAACATTACTTTCACCAAAGAAAGCCTTGTCAATAGACTGTTGTTCTGTAAGTCAAACAGAAAGCCTTATCAACAGACTGTTGTGCTGTAAGTCCAATAGAAAGCCTTGTCAATAGACTGTTGTTCTTTAAGTCAAACAGAAATACTACAATCATCGCATGCAAAAAATGTCAGTTTCTAAATTCTAAACAAAACCTACTATTCATTTTCCAGATTTTAGTAAAATGAAATTTTCTTAAATTATTACTGAACCAATCACAATTGTTCATCTACAGGAAGCAATATAAACAGACTAATGTTTTTATACATTTTTGTATAATTATTTAAGCATATATTTTGTATAATTATTTAAATATATATTTTTGTATAATTATTTAAATATGTATTTTTTTATAATTATTTAAGTACATATTTTTGTATAATTATTTTAAGCATATATTTTGTATAATTATTTAAATATATATTTTTGTATAATTATTTAAATATGTATTTTTTTATAATTATTTAAGTACATATTTTTGTATAATTATTTAATTATGTATTTTTGTATAATTAGTTAAGTATATATTTTTGTATAATGATTTAAAGTGCATATTTTTGTATAATTATTTAGGTATCTAGTTTTACATAATTATTTAAGTATATATTTTTGTATATTTAAGCAAACATTTTTGTATAATTATTTAAGTATACATTTTTTTTGTATAATTATACATTCTTGAATAATTATTTAAGTATACATTTATGTATAATTATCAAAGTATACATTTTTGTATAATTATTTAAGTATACCTTTTTTTTATAATTATTTAAGTATACATTTTTGAATAATTATTTAAGTATACATTTTTGTATAAATATTTAACTATACATTTTTTTATAATTATTTAAGTATACATTTCTGAATAATTATTTAAGTATACACCTTTTATAATCATTTTAGTATACATTTTTTAATAATTATTTAAGAATACATTTTTTATAATTATTTAAATATACATTTTTGAAAAATTATATAAGTATACATTTTTGTATAGTTATTTAAGTATACATTTTTGTATAATTATTTAAGTATACATTTTTTGTACAATTACTTAAGTATATATTTTGTATAATTATTTACATACATATTTTTGCATAATGATGTTAAGTATATATTTTTGTATAATTATTTAGGCATCTAGTTTTGTATAATTATTTAAGTACATATTTTTTTAATAATTATTTAGGTATCTAGTTTTGAAAAATTATATAAGTATATATTTTTTGTATAATTATTTAAGTATACATTTTTGTATAATTATTTAGGTATCTAGTTTTGTATAGTTATTTAAGTACATATATTTGTATAATTATTTAAGTACATATTTTCGTATAATTATTTAAGTATACATTTTTGTGTAACTATTTAAGTATACATTTTGTACAATTATTTAAGTATACATTTTTGTATAATTATTTAAGTATATATTTTTGTATAATTACCTGGATATATATTTTTTGTGTGGTGAGAAAATTTGACTCTATCAGTTGCATAGCAAGAAATTCTGGGTTCCCTGCAAAACTTAATTCTGGGACTCAAAGCAATAAATAATAAAAAGCATTTTACGGGAACTTGGGCACTTACTGAGCCTGGCCTCCACTCCCTGCAGTTTAAGGGGTTGTTTTGGTGGTCATTATACTAATGCACTCTATGTACGGGATTCACCGTGTGTGTGTGTGTGTGTGTGTGTGCGTGCACATGTGCGTGCATGCATGTGAGAGAGAGATGTCACAGGGACATATTTTTTCCAGTGTTCAAAGGATGTAAGTTCCTTTAAGAAATACACGTGAAATTTTAAGGTCTCTTACTAATAAAGAAGGATATTATCAACAATTTCATATATCCTTGCATGAATGATTCATAACTTCACAAAGTTTCAGGATTCTAAAATAAAAGTAGGCATACATGCTTAAAAGAATATTGGTCATGAGCCAAATGCAAAATTTTTCCTAGTAAAATATGAAATGTAGGTCAAATTGACCTTTTGCTGTAAGGGTACAATAAAACACAGATGCACACAATCATCTAATTTAATGATTCTATCATTGAACAAAGCTTGAGAAATAAACTTGAATGAACACAAGTTAACCAAGTATGAAATATGGGCCACAGCAACATACTTTTGTGATGAGGGTGTAGTACTCATGGTATGAAACAAAATCATATTTCAAATTCAATATAAACAGGAACTGAATTTTTAAAAGTTGTTCTATCTGGGCAATGCATTACAAACACAATAAGAACCAAAATACATCCTACAGACATAATTTCACAATTCTCAGTTTACTTTAGCAAAACAGTCTGTGACTGGCTGAAAGGAATGATATCCATATATTATTATAGATCCCATATGTGACTGGCTGTTTGCATAGAATACATAGTATTCATACCATATGTGACTGGCTGCTTGCACAGAATACACAGTATGCACACCATATGTGACTGGTTGTTTGCACAGAATACATAGTATGCATATCATATGTGACTGGATGTTTGCACAGAATACATATTATGCATACCATATGTGACTGGATGTTTGCATAGAATACACTGTATGCATATCATATGTGACTGGCTGTTTTCATAGAATACATAGTATGCATCCCTCAATAGGCTTCATGAAGTATGAGACTAATTCTGTTTGCAGAACTGCATCATACATATTTGTTAAGCCAAATATCAGAACTGCATCATGCAGATGTGTGAAACCAAATATCAGAACTGCATTATGCAGATGTGTGAAACCAAATATCTGAACTGCATCATGCAGATGTTTGAAACCAAATATCAGAACTGCATCATGCAGATGTGTGAAGTCAAATATCGGAATTGCATCTTGCAATGTGTGAAACCAATATCAGAACTGCATCATGCAGATGTGTGAAACCAAATATTAACTGTATCACGCAGATGTGTGAACCAAATATCAGAACTGCATCACTGAGATGTGTTAAGTAAAATATCAGAACTGCATCATGCAGATGCATGAAACCAGATACCAGAACTGCATCATGCAGATGTGTGAAACCAAATATCAGAAAAAATTAACTAAATCTTTTCTCTTCACAAATAGTTGGTTACTGATTTTAGTTTCGGGAAATTCTTCAATACAAGTTAGAGAAACGTCTGTGAGCAAAATTATTTTGTACATTAATGCATTATTATGTGTATTTATGGCCCATTTGGGTTAAGTAAATTGTACCATCTTAAGTAACATGGCATGGGTGCACCCTAGCTTGGCAAGAAATATGTATACATTAGCCGGCATGTCAAGCCTGCTGCCATGCTGTATTCCAGATTCAAAATAGGATGGCATGAAATGGTAATGAAATAAAAGAAAGTAAAAAGCTCTAACGCTGAGCTTAATTTTGGGTGTAGACAGATGTAAGGATGGACAAAAGACAGATGCGCAGACATACATGTACAAGTAAGCCAAAGTAATCATAATGTAGAGCATTCACCTAGACAGAGTTGACAAAATTTACCCATTATGCTATAATGACCCACCCTGTCAATTATTTTCCAGAATCTTCAGACAAAACGTTTAACACAAAATCTGAACATACACAATTATGTCAATGCTATTTTGCCCCACAAAAGTTACATAAGTTCTGCTGAATACTGTGTATATCATATAAATAGTACTTTTTACATGCTGCCAATTTTTACTGACTTGTATGTATGGTTTTTCTGTAAAAGAAAATAATTAAAACACTTGCATGCAGTATAAAATGTGTTTAATTGATCTCTTAAATTCTGTAAAAAAATTCAACCTGGTCAGTATCTACATCAGTAAAAGCAACCCATCATACCCCACCCCCAATATGGATACCTCAGCAGCCTCAGGCACTTTCTTGAGAATAAAGAGGGATTCAACCAAAATGGCCACAAATTTATTTGAATCCTCTTCAGGATCTCTGGTCAGGTCTTCAGTTAGACGAGTGTTGACTGTCAGAAGACTGCTTGACTGCTGTCCAA
>JAECUM010008109.1:0-25041 GCA_016617855.1 Megalonaias nervosa | reverse complement strand
TGTGTGTGTGTGTGTGTGTGTGTGTGTGTGTTTCATCTTAACATGAAATACCTTGTCCCTACACTATATGGATAGAATATAATGTATTTTTTTTCCTTCCCTTCTGTGTTGATAGTAGATATTGGGGTTATTTTCTTCCCCTTCTGTGTTGATAGCAGATATGGGGGTGTTATTTTCCCTTCCCTTCTGTGTGGATAGTAGATATGGTGTGTTTTTTCTTCTCTTCCCTTCTGTGTGGATAGTAGAATGTGTGTTTGTGTGCGTTCGCGTACGTTTGTGTGGATAGTATAGTGTGTTATATGCATTCGCGTCCGTTTGTGTGGATAGTAAGTATGGTGTGTTTTATGCGTTCGTGTCCGTTTGTGTGGATAGTAGATATGGGTGTGTTTTTTCTTCTCTTCTCTTCTCTTCTGCGTGGATAGTATAGTGTTTGTGTGCGTTCGAGTACGTTTGTGTGGATTGTATAGTGTGATATATGCATTCGAGTCCGTTTGTGTGGATAGTAGGTATGGTGTGTTTTATGCGTTCGTGTCCATTTGTGTGGATAGTAAGTATGGTGTGTTTTATGCGTTCCCGTACGTTTGTGTGAATAGTAAGTATGGTGTGTTTTATGCGTTCGTGTCCGTTTGTGTGGATAGTAGATATGGTGTATTTTTTCTTCTCTTCTGCGTGGATAGTATAGTGTTTGTGTGCATTCGCGTACGTTTGTGTGGATTGTATAGTGTGATATATGCATTCGCGTCCGTTTGTGTGGATAGTAGGTATGGTGTGTTTTATGCGTTCGTGTCCGTTTGTGTGGATAGTAAGTATGGTATGTTTTATGCGTTCGTGTCCGTTTGTGTGGATAGTAGATATGGTGTGTTTTTTCTTCTCTTCTCTGTGGATAGTATAGTGTTTGTGTGAGTTCGCGTACGTTTGTGTAGATAGTACAGTGTGTTATATGCATTCGCGTCCGTTTGTGTGGATAGTAGGTATGGTGTGTTTTATGAGTTCGCGTTCGTTTGTGTGGATAGTATATGTGGTGTATTTTTTAAATTCTGTTCCCGTTTGTGTGGATAGTATAGTGTGGGTTATATGCGATCGCGTTCGTTTGATTGGATAGTAGATATGGGCCTGTTTTTCTTCTCTTCCCTTCTGTGTGGATAGTAGAAAGTTAGGTTTAATAACTGTATTAAGCAGGTGCTATTTATAGTAATGAGGTCGTTACACTTTGATGAATGACAATGATGTTGACGGGACGCACGAACATGAACACGAATGACGTCATATTTGTGACGTCATGCGCATGCGCTATAAAATTTGGCGCATAGAAAATCTAAATGAAAAATGTGATTCGCGTTCGTGTTCGGCTGTTGCCATTATTCCCCTAGTGTTGAGCAAAGTGACGTCATTGAAGCTGGAAAGTTTGACACTATAAATACAGACTTCGGTTTTCCACAGTTTGTAGCTATAAATAGATACTAGGTTAGTTCATAGGACTTTCCTACAAGATGAGATTATAAATAGTGAGTGGGGTTTTCCTTAGGAATTTACCACAAGTTGTAGCTAAAATAAATACTAGGTTTTTCCAAAAGAAATTTCCGACGTCATATTTGTGACGTCATGCGCATGCGCTATAAAATTTGGCGCATGGAAAATCTAAATGAAAAATGTGATTCGCGTTCGTGTTCAGCTTGTTGCAAGTGTCCAGTACCGTGACGTCATGCCACCTGTTCCATTCCTATTGTTCCCATACAAAATTCCCATTGACGCTATAGTAGCCCAAGGTGTGCCATTTGTCCGCATAAATACAGACACGAACGCGAATGCATAAAACTTTGTATAGAAATGAAACAGGTGACATGACGTTACGGTACTTGCTACATTGTTGCAAGTGTCCAGTACCGTGACATCACCCCACCTGTTCCATTCCTCTTGTCCCTATACAAAATTCCCGTTGTCCGTAAACAGGCCCAGGGTGATATTTTGTCCGTGTAAATCATGTCCGTAAACAGGCCCAGGGGTGTCTGTAATGCATTTTGCCAATGTCCGTATATCGTCCCAGGGTGTGCAAGTCGCTATACAAAATTCCCATTGTCCGCATATCGTCCCAGGGTGATATTTTGTCCGTATAAATCTTGTCCCCAGAGTACAAAGTAGGGTCCCGTAATGCTAATTCCCATTGTCCCTAGGGTATCCCCTATTACTACTTTCGTAATCCTTATTGAAGTTTTTCTTTTGATTATTCATTACATATTTTTCTGTCTGAAAATATGTACCACGTATTTATCGTTCAGTCATGTTTTAATGACGATGCCATTTGTACTGTGATGAAAACTAGTCTTGTTTTTATTTATTTCTATATTATAGATCAAGTCATGCAATATATTTATGGTCAACATCTGGAGTCTTGTGTTATTTATTTCGAACCCTGTGACGTACGTATGTACGTTTGTATACAAACATGAATGTACTTTTTGTATGTCTATGTATAAGTTTGTATGCATCAGGCTTTACGCGTCATAAATAATTTATCAGTTTTAAAATACGTCCAAAAGAAACTGCAGAAATGATAGACATTTCGATGTTGTCAATCCATTTTATATTTGTATTGCTTTTTTATATATAGATCGGTAGATTAGTAAATATTTGACTTGAATTATGTAAACATCTCTTATCGTTGTGCTGCGTTATCCGAGTCATGTGACATAACTTCGAAGCAACAGTGTAAAGTTCGTTTTTAGTCATCTGAAGTTGCTGACATAGTCATTACCCAAACTTCCGACTGACTGCGACGTTACTGTTTTCCAAGGTATTGTAATATTTTCTTTGTCATAGATTTCAATGCAGCTACCATATTTCTACCCTTCGAAATATACTATTTAATTCGTCCATGCATATGCAGACATGTTCTTTAGCTACTATATTGCTTATACTGTTTGACTCTGTATCCATAGCCTTTCAATATGCCTGCATCTTATGTTAGTCTGGATCAACCAGACGCTTGCGTGCTTATTATTATGGTTTAGTATAAACCTTATTTAGTAGAATTCAGAATATGCATTAATAACAAAATAGCGTTGGTAGTGTTGATATTGCGCATAATAATCTTAAGTTTATTACTGCAAAAATAGTAGAATGGACAGTGCTCATTTACTTCTGAGTAAAGTACAGATTACGGTACTTTGGTCCACAAACACCGTTCTTTCAGAAAAAAACTTCCGTGTCACACAAAGATTATACACTGAGCAGATGTCTGATAAATTATTTTTACAGATTAGTGTTGGTGATAATTTTGCTCATTTCCAAGTGCTTCCTTCTATTATCTGCAACTAATATCTGTATGGATTATACATATATCAGTTAACAGGAAAAATTATCACATTAAAACCATATTAGGCGATGAATTTTATTAACGGTTTATGTATAGATGATTCTATGGGGTTCATTAAGGGAAAAATTAGGAAGTTAAAACGTTATACTATGACACACATATATACATCAATAAGTCCAGTAGAATAAACCGTGCTTGTTTGCAAAATTAGTGTATTCGGAGGCGATTTTAAAGATTACAACTTTGTAGATACTGGTTCCTGTTGATCTTTACATTCAGAATAGCATTTAATGCGTACTGAAACACGTACTCAATTTTCCATCCAATTGTTGACTGAGTGAATGTCATAGGCAATGGCGATCACCCAAATTGAACGAACCTAATTAATATTTTGTTCTGTTTCCAAGGCATTCACATTTTTCATCAGATGAAGCGATAAAGTTGTATTTTTTCCCTTATAGTATTAGTCTTAATACCCGGTAAATATTCAATTACAGGGTTCAGTTCTGTACAGATGACGTACACCTAATTGTTTAATGTTTATTCCCTTCTCTGTGTTAATAAAACTACTCCCTAACATTAGATATAGCTGATATTCAGTGACTGGATGTCTCTGTACGGACGAAACTTCATTTTTATTTACGACTCTTATTTGCATTATGGTGATTGACCAGCAAATGTAAAGAAGTGTTTACGGGAACTTAAATGTTTTATTTATATTTAGTTTTCTCTCATTTCGCGGAGGTTAATATTAGAACGTTGATTAAAATTCGCCGACATTTGATTCTTAAATAATATTCGACTGTATTGTTTCATGACGGCTGTCTAACAAATCAGCAACATGCATGTATCAATAAAATATGTATCAATAAAATTAGATAATGCGATATAATATTTAGATGCCATGAATGTTATAAAATATTGTGGAATATTGTGCCTGTGATAACGTAATGTCACACACACACATACATATGGTGAAACATCGATTATCCGTATCGAGTGAGAGAGATTTGATTCGGCCAATGTTTGGTCTGTATGTTTGAAGGAAAATGCAAATGGAAATATCTGGTATAAATCGATCGTACGTTTCCCTCTATGAGCAATTATATATTAACATGATATATATATATATATATATATATATATATATATATATATATATATATATATATATACATACATACATAGGGTATATAACATAGGGTATATATAAGGTCATTGTATGTATGGTCTCGCTAACACGATTGACTGGGTTTGATCTTGGTAAACACGGTCGACATGGATTATATTCACAGCTGTGCTGGACCTTGTAGGTGACTAACTTTGATCACCCATTACGTCACCATTGATCGTGCATCGATAGTTTTTGTTGTTTTTGTTACATAGCCTTTGAATGGACCGTTATGAATCTGTAATCATGCTTAATCGGTTTAAGATTCCTTTATGAGACGTTACAAATCGTTATAGCAGCAATCACTTAGCAGCAACCGGGTGTTAGAATAAACTTCCTGTCTTTATATCTCCCTCTCTTCCTACCTCCCTCCTAACTGCATTTATGTTTACATTAAAACTATAATTTATATATTCATGACCCCATTTTAATTCTAACTACATGAGGTTGTATTTGATTATGCGTGATGTTGATGTAGGTTATATTGGTCTAATGTTATGCTAGTTTGTTGACAAATCCACGGGCAGTGACGCCATACAGATCACGTGCATTGCATTAGTCTTCACATGAAAAATCGATGATAAAGATACCAATTAAACTGGTCTGGTGATTTTAGAAGCAGTCTGTGATTATACAACGTAATCAGTAAAATACTTAAATTTAAAATCTATTTAACTTATTCATTTTTGGGACATTTTTATTGGTTATCCATTGCTTTATATGTTTTTAGTCATTCGTAGGTTGCCTCTATCATTAACGTAAGTGAATGATGAGATCCAGAACAAACTACAAATTAAGCTCGAATACGATTCCTTGTAAGCTGGATACACAAGGTTAAGTGTATAACGATTGGGTACAGCTATTATAGTGGATTTAACAGGAATTAGAATCCAAATAACTCACAATTGCTTAATTTCCCCATTAACTATGTTAAATATATCTGAAGGTGGATTACATGGCAACAGATGGTGTTATATAACTTTACGGGGATTTTAATCATTCAAGTTTTCACTGTCTCTGTCTACATTGAATGATGGCTTCATAACATTCAGACACTAGTACGATTGATTGATACCATTTAAATTCATCAATCTTAGAACATCAAAAGGGGTAAAGCAAACAATGAAAAGCTATGAATGCTCTGTAATCGATGCATTTTTTGCTTTGGCCTCAGTTGTGACAACTGCTCTTATTATAGGTCTGTGATCATTGTATCGCCCTCTACTATCTCATGCTTAGATATGATATCACCGGAAACTATGTATGTGTGTTTGACTAGAGGCAACATTGCCTCTGTTCTTCACGATCAGGTATGTCAAACTAATCACCTTAAGAAAGACGATCTCTTTGAAGATTGTTATGATCCAAACATTGTGGGCTGATGGAATTTGGCCATCTACTGTTATCATAGTTGGGCTAACCATCGATAGCGGCCGTTTGGGGGCTTCGACGTGAATAGCTCGTTTATGTTCTCGTCGGAAGGCGGTCGAGAAGGTACTCTGTCATATCGATCGAATTTCCACATTACT
Organism: Megalonaias nervosa; assembly: GCA_016617855.1. Taxonomy (NCBI): domain Eukaryota; kingdom Metazoa; phylum Mollusca; class Bivalvia; order Unionida; family Unionidae; genus Megalonaias; species Megalonaias nervosa. The sequence goes on along the minus strand of JAECUM010008109.1, from coordinate 19,028 downwards.
ATTTTGACATAGGACATGCATGGCTGAGAACATTTCTGGGTTGGCCCAAATATATTACTGAGACTCCCGCGGATAAGCGAATCTTACGCGTGGTATACAATATCGCGTCCGACACTTCCAGGATTACCTCGACAATTGAAATTAATCTGATTCTGACGGTATCAGTGGCAGTTAGGGTTCAGCTTCAGCTGTTGGAAGCATAGCCTCCCAGGGTTAAATGATGTTCGGGATCGCCCTGAATAAATTGGGTGATCTGATATCGACTACTCGATTACTCCCGCGGCGCCCGTATATGTTCGATACAGCAATCCCCGGTTGACTAACATTTGTTTTCCTCGTGGACCAGGATGGGCATGTAATTGAAACTGTTTGTGGAAACTCTAACGATACAACTATACATTAGAGATAGACCTTTATATTTAATATGAGGACGGTCCTACACAGACGTTTCAGACCCGCGCGTGTTGTCAACGCAAGAAAAGCCGCTTATGCAGCATATTACGAAATGGCCATGGCAATGTCGGCTGTGGATTATTCACAGGAACTTGAAAGGTTCTCGCGGGTCTTGCCTCGGGCGCTACACAGATCACTTAACAAGCTGGAGTGCCATTCGTTAATAATATCAAATGCGCCACCGTAGATCGGTAAAAAAATCCGGGATTGCACGCGGTCCAATCGGTCCGAGATCGACTAGAACGATTAATGACTCGACAACCAAAGGCGGCCACACTTCCATGGACTGGAAATCATCATGTTTGTCAAGGATTCAAACAACCATGCAGATCTCACCCCGTGTATTTTCAGTCTGCTTGAATATAATGTTTTCTTAAATCAACAACCGACTGGTATACATGCCAGATATAGTGTTGTCGGCGGTCCTACACTGTTAGGCGCCAACCCGAACTTTAATCTTGGCTCTGCATTGCGAAAAAACTAGATTTTCCACGTGCGGGTAGTTTTTGCTAGATTCCATTCTCACAAATATTTCGATTCTGCAATGTTATTTTCGTGGCCAAACACACAGTCACGTTAACTTGTAAAGACAACGCCCATGGTAAAACTGAGTTATCTAAAATTACGCTTTGGATGCCCTCAGTAGGTCCCTCGTCCCTCAGTGGTCACAGATAAATGTTAGACATGATTTATGGGGTACGGTAGGCCATCTCCAATTTCATTCCTCACGATCGCTACAGACTAATACCAGAACACAGTTTGAGGAGAATTCTCATTTGAAATAAGTTCCCAAACAAGTTGTCAGAGTATAACAGTACGCGTCTGTGGAATTTCCCATCATGAATGATATAAACACCCAACAGTGCTGGCAGTGACTGAGTTCTCGCTGAGGTTAAACTATCAGCAAGAATCCACCAGGGACCTTTTACTCGACTTTCAAAAGAGTCAAGTTGTGTGCGTATATCATTTACTGTTGAAATACATGGACTGAGACCATAACGTTGACCAAGGCTTACAAAACAAGGCGTGCAAATGTCCAGAAAAGGACCTTACTACGGTGTGCCCAGTTTATTACTTTTCTCTAGAGTGATTTGACCTGAATAAGCAACCCGTGGTGGACATGTACTTCAAAGCATGTATAGGTGAGGACACAAATTATAGACGTGATACTCTCCAACAAGGAAATAAGTGGCCTAAGGAGGGTCATTGATGTACGTGTAGAAAATTCGTATTTTGTACTTGAACATGTAAAGTTGCAAATAAAATGTCACATCTGCGTAAACCTGTCATGTTGAGTCAGCGTCAGTCTCGAAGAGATCTAAATCACGATGAGGGAGACAACAGAGTTCATTTGAAATGTTCCCCGGAAAAGTTATTCGGCACCACCCCATTGATGTTGAGACAGACGCAGACGCAAGTTTGAAGCAGATAAATGTCAACTCTGCGGAATAAATTTAAAGTTCTCCTCGGTCGGAGTCGCTGTGATGAAACACTACGGTGGAATATTTCCAGTCTCTGTGGTCATTCCGGCACTGTTGGCGGCGAGGCTCGCGGGGTTCAAAAAAAGCTGCTTCAGGGGCCTTCAAAAATTTGAGTTGGCTCTAAAAAGGCGATCGGTGGACGCATAGCCTCGCATGGACGCATTAAAAAGAGGAAAATGTCTTCAACTATACAATCGGAGCCAACGTTTTCGGAACGGATGCGATCTTCGGTTGTTGGAACACCGTTGACGGCCACGGAAGCACGTTCATTAACCAATTTTTTATTTACTCGCGATGAAGTCAGCCAAATATTTCTGAGGTGTATTTATGTAGGATGAACTTGCGTCGATCATCGCCGCACATGGGAAACTGGCATAGCTAACCTGGATTACACAACAGGACCTGTAACAATTTGAGTTGCATAGATGATAACGCTTAGACATCTATTGTATTTTGACTCGTACGGGCTTCCATCGGCATGTGAAGTTCGTGATTATATACATGGTGGCTTTGCCACTCGACGACAGAGTCATCTACCACTGTTTTATTCAACTCCAATTTTGCAAACACGGACGGACTGCCAAATATGTGGACAGCTTGTTACCGAAGCATTCCGTGCACTCACAGAAAGTATATCGCGTTCACCGATAACGATATGGCGAACTCTGCGAGGGAAATGCATATCAACAGTGCCTCGTAGAAGACTCTGCGTAAGTACGTCCCTCCTGGCGCAGAAAGATCACATCAAGAGCCTGCACAGCAGAAGAGCAGAAAATTGCTGAGGCGCAGAGAAAACGCGCCACTCATAAGGTCAGATGTACTAACACCTCTAATCCTATACAGTCCCTTGTGTATTGTACTTCAGTGCGAGACTTCAGTGCCCGGATTGGCCTTACGAGGCATCTCCATACACACTGCTTGACAACAGATAGCTGTATTTATGGTCGTGATCGACAACGATGGACAAACATTCATTACCACAATCATTTACTGAATTTGCTTGGTCACTTTGAAGCTATATATATCTGATGTCGCATTAGATATCTCAGTTACTTTGGAAACTGTTCTTTTTTCAAATCTGTTGTGTAGTGTTTATATAAATAACTATCCACTTTTCTGGGACGGGAGAGGTGGTTTGGGTTGGAAAGTGTTTGTTGCGAAAAATATGTCGACCACCGAAACAGGTATTTGTAGGATATCAGAACGAGTTATATCATCATATTAACCAAGCACAACATATGTTGAGTAAAAGCAAAAATTAAAATATTCTGGTTTTTAAAAAAAGTCCAGTACCCCAACTCCACCTCCGAAAATGAAATGTTTTATCCCTAATTATATGTACTGTAATAATTCAGTCAGGCAAATGTGTCTTTTCTTAAGGAAATGCAGATTATATAGCTTAACGGATGGTCGACAGGTCTAAAGTGATCACTGCCATCTCACCTTTGTCAGCGAGGGTTCGAATCTCTTGCTCAGTCAATGTGAGTATGTGAGACAGCTTGCCAATAGCTTCCCGTGGGTCGGTGGTTCTTACAAAAGGTTTCCTGGGTTCTTCCTCCACCAGTTATACTGACCGCCATGTAATGCCTATCATGGACGATGCATGACTCTGAATAACTTAGAAAAAAGTCTAGTAACGAGGGAATCCAAACTGAAAAAATTACTTCAATTAGCAAACGAAGTCTCCGACAATGGCAAAAATCCTTACGACGAAAATTCTGCTAGCACCAGAACTGTCCTTGAAAGGTATATTGAAGAGTGGAAAAATACACATCTGAGGGGTGAAAAATGAAACAAATATTAAATGAAGTGGAGGAAGAGTAGGAGAGGCGACGACAGGAGGAAGAGGAGAAACGACAGACGTTCATCAGGGTAACCCAAAATAGTGGCAGTATTAGTTACGACTGCAACATTTGTAGGAGCAGCAGCAGTGTTGGCAAATTCAGCACCAGCATTACCTGTTGAAGTAGCTGAGAATGTTGTAGAAGGGGTTTCGTCTGCAGTCACATCAGAGACCGTGATAGATGCGGCATCAACGATTCCTGTTTTAGCAGCTGAAAAGGTTGTAGAAGGGATTGCATCTGCAGTCACATCAGAGCCTGTGTTAGATGCATCGTCGACCTTGCCTAGTTTAATAGCTGAAAAGGTTGTAGAAGGGATTGCATCTGCAGTCACATCAGAGCCTGTGTTAGGTACAGCATCGACATTGCCTGGTTTAGCAGCTGAAAAGTTTGTGGAAGGGATTGCATCTGCAGTCACATCAGAGCCTGTGTTAGGTGCAGCATCGACATTGTGTCAGTAGGTGAAAAGGCTGTAGAAGGGATTGCATCTGCTGTCACATCAGAGCCTGTTGAAGCAACTGCAACTGTTTTATCAACAGCTTTGCCTACAATGTGTGCTGTTGTGTCAAAGATCGTGATGTACCGAATACCATAAGGACGTGAATAAACGGTTGCGTTGTCTGAATACATACATACATACATACATACATACATACATACATACATACATACTTGTACTTATAGTCCTAGAAATGCGTTTCGAATGAATGATATAAAACCATCTTTAAATGCATCCAATTTATCAATACTTAAATACTTTTGAGATTACATAATGTATTAAAACAGAAATGCAGAGCAATATCCAAACAATTGACCTTTCGACTATCATATAGCATACCTATATATAGTTCGCTGACCAATCCAGTCACCCACCATAGTGTAAATATTTAGCTTGACTTCACGCCTTTCGGTTGGTCAAGCTGTCCAACATGGCACAGATTGGTAAATTACGCTTTTGCAATGTACAATATAGATGATATAAATTGTTATGTAATTGTTCATTGTTTTTTCTGACATGTTCAAAATATGAATAGTCCTCTATTGCTCGACATTGAAATTCTTTATTGTAAGGACATATAGTCTGATTAATCGGAACAACCTCGGCCTTTTCCATCGAATGCAAGAGAAAGATCATAAATGTAAATAACCTGCATTGTAAGCAGCCCTTGATTGTCATTACATTATAATAACTTCATCGACGACACAATCACTAGGTGACTTATCATTTATAAAAGCATTACAAAGTTGCAGGAGTAACATTTAACATTAAATCTGCTGGTATTCCATTAATTGCTGATATTTCGTCAAGTGTTATTTTCAACACCTATCATTTTAGAATGTATTCATCGCGCATTTAGTCGGATGTTCACAGAGCCGAAGCTATCCGACTGCTATCAGAAAGAGCTAATGATACCCCGAACACTAATCCGACCTAAGCAAATAGTTATGTTAATTACTATGTCGAACTTTTTTCCTTGAAAAAAACATAGAGTGAGGTTGACAATTTCTTTATTTAAATAGCTTGCAAATAATAACATTTAGCGCAGCCTAAGTATAGGACAGAAGGCGTTTCGTTTGAAACAGTGTTGGACTAAATTCATCTTCTTCAAAATGTTGTCCAGGTTCATACTATATCTCTTTATATTGAATTGATTCGGCTTTTAAAAAAATACTTTTACCATTAAGTAACTCTTCAATTTGTTCGTTATCGAGTTCATTTGAGTTTTTGAAAATAATATATTAATGTTCGGCCAGGGATTTAAAATGTAAATAATCAGCAGAAACTCATTCCATACGTATTGATGCAAAATGAATAACATTGTTTCCATTTCCTCCAAACTTCAGCTGGAAGGCACAATTGATTAATGGTGGGACCAATTGGTTTGTTGTGTACACCAATCAAGAATATTTAAATAACATGATTAATTGTGCAGTAAATTAACAGTTTGATATATAGAGTAACCAAGGATTCTTAAGTAAAATAATTAATGGTGGGACACATTGACTGGTTATAAAAGTAATAAAGGTTAATTAAATAGGATTATTAAAAGCGTCACAAATTTACTTTTTGTTTTAAGAGTAATGCGGGATATTTAAGTAAGACGATTAATAATGTGAGAAAATTGAATCTTTGGTGATTAGTAACCAAGGTAATAATGGTCTGAGAACATTGACTGTTTGATGCTTAGTGACCAAGGATGATCAAGTAGGATGATAGTTGGTTGGACAAATTAGTTTTGCGTTCAGAGTAATCAGGAGTACTTAATAAGATGATCGCTGAGGGATAAATTAACTGTTTGTAGAGGAATCAGTTATACTTAAGTAAGATGTTTAATGTTGTGAAAGCTTAAATGACTGACTTATCTTTAATTCCATGGACGCTGAGTACCCTATGGGTTACAGGAGATGATGTAGAGTGACGTGATTGGTCATTGCGTGAGTCTAAGTTGATGTATGAGCCCTTGTTAGATTTTATTGTGATTTTTATCCGACTGTTTCAACGTGATCTTTGGAAATAACAAACTCTTTTGATTGTACTTGTTTTGCAAGTACTTTTGGTATCAACTTTATGGTTGGATGACGTAAGGTCGTCCGCTGAGACCTGTGATAATTTTACCTTCACCTGCGGGTGAGGTGTTATGCTAAGAACGATGCCGGACTTCGTCGCACAGCCGTCTCCTTGTCCGGCACAGTAAAATCAAATGACACTGTTCACCCTCTGCCAAAAAGAAAAACTGCTAAGCCCAAGTCTACGAAGCAAATATCAGTGGTGAATAACTCTATTTCATTGTCAAATTCCACAAGTAAGTTAGTGGACGTGTCGAAAGTGATTCCACCTGAAAATGTGAACACAATTTGACTGCCAAAGTCTTCCGCTAGCTCGTATGTAAATGAGTATATGATGTCAGTAGCATTTACGTCACGCGTGGTTACTCGGGAAGCTTCAACAGCAACATGGCATCCTTCAGTGTGTTCGTCACCAACGGTCAATTCTTCACATTAGGGGTACTTTAATGATGGTTTTCAGCAGCAGTTGAAGCGTAATGATACATTTATTCAGCAACAGGCTGAGACTATACGCGAGTTAGTGGACTGTATTACAGAGTTAAATTTTAAAAAACTCTCAGACAACGACACTCTTGAGAGTGACTGTGGGCCAACGATTGCGACCACAGTACGACATTATTCTGATTTATCGGACGAAGAATTCGATGAGGATCATATATTTGGTGAATCGCAGCAACAAACCTCCTCAGATTCCGATCTATGTGCTATCCTTTCTGACACATTTGCCAGTGCGTCAGAGTTAGGCAGTTTGCGTACTCGGGTTTTCAATTCCATACACAGCCACGATACCAAACAGGTACTTTGCATCGACAGTAATGAAATACTTTTCTTTAAACAAGGAAGGAATTTCCTCATCAACTATACCCGCTTCAGGTTAGTCTCAAGTTCTTGCCGATTTGGCGACATATTTGTATTGCACGACAAAGTTGGCCCACCAGTTTTAGATTCGTTGGCTGACATTGTGAATATTGGTATTCGTTCGCGGGTCAATGCTGATAAAATCAAAGAACTGTCGGTTAAGTACAAAAGACCAGTTAACTGTACCAGTATGTTGTGCCGAAATGTAACCCGGCAATTTGGGACAAACTTCAGAAACCCACAAAGATACAGATATAAAATTTAAAATCGTTCAAAATCATGTCATATCTGCAATGGTGCCATCTGTTACTGTAATGAGCTCTTTGTTGAAAAGGCCATTGGATGACACAATTTGTACAAAGTGTTTGGAATGGAGTGCAGATGCATTTCGTCTGCTCCCTATCGTTCAAAATGATTTGTATCACAGAGGCCGGTTCTTCATTCGACCAGTTTTGAATACTGAATACCGACATCTGTGCAGTTTTCAGAACAAAGCTTCGTACTTGTTATTTGGGGATGACTTGAGCAAAACAATCAAAGATATCAACCAGGCTCAGAGAATTGGCTATCGTTTAGCTCATTTCTCCAATTCCAATTAGCTTTCACTCATAGCTATGGCAGCAAAATTCCAAGACAGGACAGACATCTAGAAGAAGCAAGAATTTTTACCTTTTCGGCGTCCAACAACAAGGTCGAGGCAGAACAAGGTCACGACCAGTTACGGATGCTTCAGTAGTTCCAGCGGAGCTTGTAAACACTTGCGATATTAATTTGGAAAATTCATCAAGTAATGGTCTCTGCAACTGGCCCTGCAACTGAGATTTTCAGAATTTGTCTTCGAATTTTTTTCTTGGGGGAAAATAGGGGGAAAGTTGCTCATTTTCTTCATAACTAAAATAATATTACTTCTGATAGCAGCAAACTTAATTTTGTCAAAGGGTATGAAATTGATTTTTGGAATTACAATATGCGCCTCCCAGTGATTTAATTTATAATCCTCAGGAATTCAGCATTGGTTCAGAAATTGGAAAATTGTTACAATTTGGAGTGATTGAGTCAATTGATCCAACAATGAGAATTTATGTCCACAATTTTCATTCGTCCCAGAAAAGATGGAACTTACAGACTGATTTTGAATCTCAAAAACCTCAATGATCATGTAGTGTATCATCACTTTACAATGGGATCTTTAACACTTGACTCTGTAGATTAAAGGATGCATACTATTCTGTCAGAGTCTCCCCTCAATACATAAAATATCTGAGGTTTATCTGGCAATTGTTGGTCTGAGTACGGTCAAACAGCCTTTCGCCCGTTACAGTTGGGCATGCACAACTTGTACTTCATAGTGATAGCTCAATCATTGGTTGGGCTGTATAGTGACATCAATAACGGAAGAACTGTGGGACATTGGTCTTTGCAAGAGAAACGTTTTCATATCAATTACCTTGAGCTTAGAGCTGCTTCCCTCATACTTTCTTCATTCTGTGCTCCAAGATCAAATATTCATGTAAAGATCTGCCTTGATAACACTGTGGCTATGAATTACTTGTCAAAAATGGGTGGCATGAAAAGACTAATGAATAATCTCACACGTGATATCCGGTTGTGGTGTGTACAAAGAACATTTTCCTCAGCGTTTTCCATATACCAGGCAAACATAACATAGAGGCCGATCAAATATCACGCAACATAAGCACTTATATGGAATGGCTGTTACATCGGCTTAACTTTCAAAACATTGCCAAATTCATGGGTCCAGTTGACATTGATTTCTTTGCTTCTAGATTAAATCATTATTCCTAACGGTATATTTAATTTATTCCAGATTCGGATGCTTACACTGTTGATGCCTTCTCATTGATATGGTCCGATTTTCATTGTAGTTAGTGTTTTCCCCCTTGCAGTACACTGGGGAGAGTTCTATAGAAGATAGAATACTTGCACAGAACTCGTGATATCCGTGGGAATGCAACATCACTGTCCATGCACCACACTAGCGTGACATCATGATTGCTATGTGGATAAAATCATTCATGCAGGCAGCAGGAGTTTATATTTTTGTTTTACACCACATATTACCAGGTTTACATCTTGCTCTACCGCCGCTGCCTGCAAAATCCCATTAATATCATTCTAAAAGAGCAGGTTGGCACAGTGACTCCAGCGTTAGCAAATATTATCACAAACTGGTGACTATTAACACAACCTTCAGTGACTGTCTTCTCACAAGTAATTATACTTAACTTGATCATATATTTTCTTTGGCTGTCTTCGTATTAGTTCTTTTTTATAGTTGCATCCTTATTAATTAGCGATTTTCTTTTTGGGAGTTTTTCTTTTTCCAGTTGTTTGACCTCATTAAAATATTTGTGGATTGTATCATTTGTTGTTGGTTGTATATACTTTCCTTGGTTGCATCGACTCTAAAATCTCCTGTAACCCTGAAGATACTCGGGGGGGGGGGGATGGAATAGGTAATTAAAGGAGACATGCCTGGAATAAATAATTAAACGAGACATACCTGTAATAGATAATTAAACGAGACATATCCTTAATTCGAAGTTTAATGATAATTCCATTGCACCAGTAAGCCTGAGTGATTAGAGGCCCGTCCTGGTAATTTACACCCTGGGAATTCTTTTACTTCCTTATCCGCTGCTTTCTGTATGTATTGAGAGTGTTTCTTGCTGACGCGAGTTCGATGTAGCCATATCTAGGGCTCTAAAGACTGACAATCAAGTGACTCTACGTCATCTCCTGCAAGCCCTCAGGTGCAATGGAATTATCATCAAACTTCAGCTTAAGGTAGGTCTCGTTTAATTATATATTCACGTCGTGTGCGACCATGCGGTCACATACGACGAGTACAATGTTGACCCTTGATTTAACTTGTTTTAATTGGTTCTAAAATGTGCCACCTATTGCGGCTGGACATGATGGTTTTGGGTTGTAACCAACTTATGTATACTATCTTTTATGAGGTTTGTTTTGTTAATATAATCTTATGGTTTCAATTTCTAAATTTGGGGTGCTATACCTACCTATATGTATGTTCAGATTCTTTGATGATCGTTGCCGCTTTATGCAGTTTGGCCTGATGGTCTTAAATTCTGGTAGCACCTCGTTGTTGTAATTTTATGAGACATTTGGTATGAATTTAGGACATATCTATTTATATTTTTTATTCAATCACTGCCATCTTGTACAGCCAGGGCTGGTGATAATGACCTGGAACTATTTCATATATACCTAAATATTTATGGAGGATAAGTTATTATTATATTGTTTTAAGTCTATAACCTTACATCATTGTTATTAATAAAAAAAAAAATAAAAATAAAAATCAAGTAAGGACTTACGGTAAATAAAGGAAGTTAAGTTATTAGTTTTCATGTAGGAAATAGTTTCCTTTTGGGGTTTTTTTTTTATTCGCATATTAAGTTTTGTTAAGTATATGGTTGATTTATGTACATATCGTTTGAATCTTTTACTTTTTTGTAGTATTTATCTACTTTGTTATATTGTGGTACTAAAATTTACGGGTGGTGGTGGGTATCTTCCTACACCAAAGATAGGCCCCTACGCACTTGCTCTGCAAAGTCCTAATAATCCAGCCCTCGTTCGCCTCTTCAGCGGATTGGTTCCCACTCGTCCCGCTCGGACTACTAAGTTTTAATTTGAATTTTAAGTTTGTTATTTAAATTTTCTTTATTTGTTTATGGATTAATGATGTATTGTTTTATTGTCTTGTTTGTTGTAGTGACGTAATATATTGTATCAGTCTAATTTATGGATTAGTTGTATTTGCTGTCTAATCCTAATTTTTAGTTTGGGATTAAGGATATATAGAAAGAGGGTTTATATTTTTCCCTTTTTCAGAAATGTAGCTTAGAATAATATTGAAAATTGAGTTGATATTGTTACTTCCCAGTTGCATGAATTCTGGATAGGTTGGCGGGTATTTGAATTTCTGATGAACCTGAAACTTTTGCCTTTGTATTTTTACTGTGGACATTCATTAAAGAAAAGTTGGAAGCTATTTTTCATAGGGCAATGCGGACAGTTTGTGCCTTTAGTAATATTGTTAGGTCGAAACCTCACAAAACTACTAGTTAATAACGCTTTTAGTCTAGTTATTACTGTTTTCCTCCTGGAAGCTTGCTAGTTTTGGGAACTTTATGCGTATTTGTTTATATAGGGAGTACAGCTTACGTAACTTACGATTGCTATCCCATTTCCTTTGCCATTTATCATTAAGTTGTTGTCTTATTGTATAACATATTTCGTGGTGCTGTAAACTACTTCGAGGAAATTAGGCTCTTCAAATTTTAGTCTCTCTCCTTTGTCAGCCAATTCGTTTACAGGAATGTCTATATGGGAAGGAACTCATATAAATTCCAGAGTACATTTGCTTGTTTCCATTTTTTTAAGAGAAATGTTTACCTGTTTACTAGGTTCTTCCTTCTAGTGTAGTTACTGTTAACTGTTCGCTTTTTACAATAATCAGGCATACTGAAGTAAGATGATAACTGGTGTGACACATTAAGTATTTAGCATTTAGAGTAATCAGGGATTCTTAAGTTAGATGACTACAATAAGGATTGTTTTTTTAAACCATTACCCACAAATTCAATCCTGTTTGTGATTTAAGTCTTAGGCTCACCTTTCGGTACCTTTTGCAATCATGAATCTTGATACTAATCTCCTAATAACGTATACATTTTTATGTTGAAGAAAATTCACGCATGAACAGGAACACTGGATGATAAACGAAAATTTACATTAGACTGAAGTGTCCTCTTATAACAGGAATTCATGACAAGACATATCTATTATTGATATGCTTGTCCTATTTTCAAAGTTCATATATTAAGAAACTTGAATGTCTATTATGGCATTTTCAAATTTAATATTTACTAATTGTATACTTTAAGGATGCAGGTTTTGTTGGATTTCCATAATTCGTTTTTAACTGGAGCATATAACATGGATTTTGTAGTGACATTTTCTAATCTCTTTTCACGTAAGGTTGATTATTCTCTTATCTTATAATAATAAATCCTATGTAAAATGAAGAACTTTGCTTACTTACACACATGTATTTTCCTCCGTTTTTTATATTCCTCAATGTAAAATACATGGACGAAGTCTCGTGTAGCATTAAACAAAATGATGATTTGAACTGTGTACGTCGACATTTTTTTGATCTATTTTTAGTAATATCAGTATTCTACTGCTTATTTCTTATTGGTAGATTTGTATAATGCGCAAGTTGTTTTGTTTCTCTGAGCGGAAACCTTGCTTACTTTGACAAATACTGGTTAACAGTGTGCTTTAGGAAGAATGTGTACACACAGTTGTGAATGGTTATATCCTAATAATGTGCAGTTATATATTGACAATTAAATGATGCAATATGCTATTGCTAGTTCCGTTATTTCTCACAAATCATCAATCATTTTAATTTCATTGCTTCACATTAAATAAGGTTCAAACTATTTTGCTGTGTATGTTTCTCAGTCATCTCTCACAAATTTAGTTTTAAATATGGTTGCGATATATTATGTTTAAATTTAATAATACAAATTCGACATCGCATTCGGCATTTTAATCTTGTAAAATGATATTGGGGACAACGACCTTATATAAAAACCTAAGACACAATAAACTATCCACGATGTGGGTCAAAAATTTGCTTGCAGAATTTCTAAATTTTGTAAATAAGACTAGACCTTGAACTCAAATATCGGTAAACAACTTTTAAGAAAATGATAAAAGTCAGGTAGGCCATTCCCATGAATGACACAAAATATACATAAAATAATATGATACTTGTAATCTGATTATTTTGTCCCTTGATGTGTTTAATATCAATGTTGTATTCCTGCAACATCAAACTCAACCACAACAATATCAGATTTTTAAAAAAAAAATTGATAATGAAAATAAAGGGTATGTGATCACTGAAATAAAATAATCGAAGAAAATAGAAAAATAGTACACCGGATGATCCTCGCCATTCTTGTATTCTTGAATAAATACTAAACAAACCCCAGCATCACTGGTTGAACAGACATTTTCAGTAATTGAATGAAATTTGCAGCTGAAAGAGCTGGTGTAATCTTAAGTATGGCCTTTAATTTATCAAAAGCCTCCTGACATTTGACAGACCAACGAAACTTGATCTTCTAACTCAACAAACTGGTCATGGATTCAGCAATTCTGGCAAAACATAACAGCAAAATATTCGAAACTATCCAGCCATACCGAAAAGTTGCCTCTTACTAACAGGAACAGGGAATTCAGAGATAGCTTTGACCTTACGTTCTATCAGTTTAACTTGGACGTGTCCCACAACATGTCCTAAATATTTAACAGAAGCATGGCAAAGCTCACTGTTAAACAAATTAATTGTCAGATTTGCATCATTGAATAGATCAAAGAATTTCCGAATGGTTCCAAGCGATCTTTCTAGATGTTGTTTTAGATGAAGTCGTCTATGTAGATGTAACAGTGACATAGACCAGGTACTATCATGTTCATTAAACGCTAGAATGTGGACGGAAAATTTTAAATGCAAAAGGGCATCACTTTATATTGATAAAGTCCATCTGGAGCTGAAAATACCGACATTTCTTTTGTTCTTTCCGTGAGCGGAATATGCCATAATCCTTTCAAAACTTCAGACTTGACGACATATTTTGTATTGCCAATTTTGTCAGTACAACCATTGATTCTTGGCTTTAAAAATGAATCTGTTTTGGTGACATTATTCACTTTTTTGTAGTCAGTACACATACGGAAAGTGTTATCTGGTTTAGGCACAAGAATATATGGTGAAGCCCAGTTAATTTTACTTCCTTCAATGAAATCATTCTCCAGCAAGTATTGAATTTCTTTTTGTTTCAAATATTCCTGCTTAGAGGATTCATCCTGTAAGGGAGCCGTTTCAAAGATGTAGAATCTACAATTTCAGCGTAATAGGAGATTTTATTTGTTATTGCTTTAACATCCTGAAACAAGTGCTTATATTCACTTAATAGTTGTTTTAGTCCACTCCTTTCTTGTAGTTGCAGATGTTTATTGGTCCAGATCGCTTAATATTCATGAATTCCGAAGACTGGTTAAATCTAAGTCACTACTGTAAGATTACATTTTATCGTTTTCGTCCTCATTGTATGCGACAGGTACAACTAATTTGACTGAATGATTAACTGGGCTATCCCTACCAACATACCAACATATTTGTTTCTCTTTTACTATGGTTTTAGCTTTAATATTCTTCATACGAATTGCCTCCGGAAATCTTGTGATTGCGCACATTATAATCAACAACTATTGGTTACCTAACTTGATCTTAGGTAAGGGACCGACACAGTCTAACATTATTCTGCTAAATAGTTGGTCAGATGCGGTAATAGGTTGCAGATGAGTCTTCGGTATCTTCTGATTAGGCTTTTCCACCATTTAACAAGTATTTATAAACATCAATTATAATTTCGGTCAATAAAACTTATTCTAGATCTTGTGATGAGTCTTACTGACTCCTAAATGATATGCCAAAGGAGTTTCATGGGATAGACTAAGAATTTTCTGTTTATTCCACCTAGAAACAATAATTTGATAGTTCAATGACCACTCGTAACTGGTGGGTACCTCATGTAATCACCATTTTCTCATAAGAACCCCATTTTTCAAAAACTAATAAACTGGTACTTGTGTGGCCTCATGTCCGCTAATAACATTCTGACTGATTGTATTTTGTCTCCCTGTTTAGAATATAGACAATGAGTAGGTAAAAGAGGATCACTGAACAATATATATGTTGATCGAACAATACTAGGAGCGAAAGTGACTTCATCAAAAGACTGTCAAATTATGTGTCAGCTAAAGTAATAACGTCTTGATCAACATCATTATCAACAGTTCTTTTTGCCATAGCCTCAGTAACTGCACAAGCATGGCATAAATTGGTGATTTTAATCTCAGAAGGATCAACATTTTGATCCAAAAAGGGCTCTTCAGTTGCAAGTAGATTAACCAAAACATTATCTCCAGCTAGGGTTCCGTCCAGTAATAAATGAATATATGAATGAGTAAAGAAGTGTCTATTGAGACAGCCAGGAGTCCTAAGACTAAGTCTAATGACAAATTTACGCAATGGAGAGGAAACCTAACAAAGCCACACACTATTCCTTGAATATACACACTTTCTCTAGAAGACGACTTTTCAGATACAGACAAAGAACCCGATAATAACATCGACTGTAATGATACTGTGTCCCTTAACATTGTAATAGGCATAGGATTGGCAGAATCAACAATAAGTGACATAGAACCTATCGACATGAATGATTAATATTTCACCATAATAAAATCAGACTAGGGTTTGTTTGACCCATCCGGTGTATTGCTTTGAATACATGACCGTGATCTTACCTGTTAGAAATAAGAGTATTTAAAATAGTTGTGTCTTTATTATTTTGCTTATTTTTCAACCTGTAGCAATCAGAAATAACTTGCCGACGTTGGAATAGATAAGGATTTCTGATTAGTCTTATCAGATGTTTGATCCTAAAAGTGGTACCAGACTGAGATTTGGAAGTATTTACATGTGACTGGAGTGATGTTTTACCAAAACTTTTGCGAAGAACACTTACTGACAAATGAAACTTTGTCAGTCAAGGAATAGTCGTCAGCTGTGCGAGCTGCATTCCAAAGTTTCTACCTTGTGCCCATCAAGATTGGTCTTGACATTACTATGAGTGCAATTCTCGAACTCTTCAATGAATGTGAGCTGTCTGAGAGTATCGTAATGTTGATCAACTTTCTTGCCTGAACATTTATCAAATAGTTGTTTTTTCCCTTGCAAATTCGATATGGGTTGGTTCAGTATCTTTTCTACAAGTCCTAAATCTTTCTCGATGTGCCTCGTGTACCAACACATAACCTTTCAAGTTACATTCCTTACGTGCTTCATAATAAGCACTTTGTTGTACCAACAGTGAAGCTTGAACTTCATGAGCTTGGCCAGTAAATACTGTTATGACTCTATGGTTATAAACTAATCAATAGAAAGAAGCAAAACCAACAAGTTTTGTATAACTTAAGAAATAATTTAATTATCAAAGTTATAAATGAAAATATAAGAAGAATTTACAGTATTATTAAGTGAATCCCAAAATAATCCCAAAAGAGTTCCATCATAGTCCAAAAGATTGAAAAGTTTCGTATAAATTTGAGAACCGGAAATGTACTGGTCCGGCAGGAATCGTGATGTTTTCAAACTGGCGTTGTCCAGAATTCCTTTGAATAATTCTCAGTAGTTCCAAAATAATATTATATTCCAATAAGCATTTTCTATTTCCACTGAACAGTCCAAACAATTATTTTTTAAAATTCAGATACAGACTTAAAAATAAACCCAAAGCGCTATCATCAAAAACGTCATTTTCCAACAACTACTGAACCAAAATATTCTTTATCTCCTGTTTTGTTAAAGACGCTTTCGCTTCAGAAAGATCAAAGAGTCTGGCAAACTCAATTTACTCTCCCTGTCTCAAAGTCTCTAACCATTCCTGGGTAGGATTTAAAATAACGTTCTCCACTTTAGATGAGATCGTGAAAGCTTGCTGGATTCACCAAAGATTTCTCAGATTTGCAAAATTAAAATATTCACCAGAATCAACAAAACATTCTAAAAGCAAGTCGGTTAAAATTTAAAGACAATATTTTTATCTCTGAAATATTTTAAAGAAATTGCAGCTCCCTACGAGCCCCTAATTTCTGTTACGAATGTACGGTCTGAAACTAAAAGAAAGAAGCAAAACCAACAAGTTTATTAAAATCAGCAAATATATTTATTTCTCAATGTCACAAAGCAAGAGTGTAAGAGGAACCTACAGTATTGTGAATTAAATCCCAAATAATCCTAAAATTTCTATCACAAGTCCAAAAGTATAATTTTCCAAATGAATTCTAATATTGAATGTGCTTATGTACCAATAGCCTTGAATGACTGAGGTGCCAACGGCCTTGATGTATCAAAACGATATAATCTTGAATATCTTTGAATGAATTTATGGTAATCCCAAATTAATGATTTTTGTCCAAAATATCAATGAGCACTTTGTAATTCCAATGAATAATTTTTAAATACATGATTTCTCTCAAAACATATAAGAACACATCGGTAAATAATTCCAGAGACACAGAGCTTAGAGGAGGAATAAATAATTATGAAGACAACGTTATATAAAAACCTAAGACACAATGAAATGACCAGGATATGAATTTCAAGTTCATCCAGAACATTCTAAATTTTGTAAACAAAGCTAGATCTTCACCTCAAATATCAGTAAACAACCTTTAAAAAATGATAAAAGTCAGGTAGGCCATTTCTATTCTACCACAATCAAGGACAAAGGCCAACTGCGCAAAATAAATAAAATATGGATAACGGCTTTTGACAACAGAAAAGTTTCCTGCAGTTTGTGTAATTGCAAGTGATCATAATGTTCTTTAAACTGGTCTAGTGTTAACAGGTTCTAAATTGTACAGAATGAAATAAAGAAATACAGCCAAATGCATATTGCTCCAGCTTCGTAACTATTGCATTTTGTTGCATTGTGTTAATTCTCAGTTCTCTTTAAACGCGCATACACATGCATACACGCATGCACAAATACAGAGACACACAGACACATCTTACATTACAAACATTCCTAAACAGCATGGACTAGGCATCATTATAAACTGCCACTCCAGTCATCGTAGCAATATGACCGGAAAATTTTTAAAGCCCCGTTAAAAATCCAAATCACACACAGACAGACAGACAGACATACACACCTAAACAGCACGGATATTCAGCCATATAATCTTGGTAAATCAGCATAGAAAATTTCATCTGTGTATATGGGACCAGTTTGGTCCAAGCATGTTAACTTGTTTTTGCTCCGGAAACTTAGAACAAGCACAAAGAAAACTTGATAATTGCAGATGTTCTGGAAAGAATGTGAAAATTGACTCCGTTAATCTTACATGTCCATTTTGATTAATTCGTCCCGCATAATGACCCAAACCGTTTCGAGACAAAGTAGTCGTGAACAGAGTTCGTTTTTAATGAGAGATGACTACAAGTCGTAAGAAATACTGTACTAATATAATTATTGCTAGAAGCTTTGCCGATAACGCAATATCCATCAGTGCAAAGTCTCGAACGTGTTATATATCCCAATTTACTACAAAATAAATTGTATTTAACTGGCGATACCAAAGTTAAATTAGCTCAGATGTGTGGAGCGTCATGTCGTTTAAAAAAACTCTGTTACTGGATTGTGAACAAACACGTAGTTCGAATAGATATGACTGTTTGCACTGACTTGACATTATGGTAGTGAGGTCACGTTACGTGAGTCTATTCATATGTATGTATGTATGTATGTATGTATGTATGTATGTATGTATGTATGTACGTTTGTATCTAGGTGTTACAGGATGAAACCGTGTGGGATTGGATCTAGCAAGGAGACATAACACCGGCACGTGAACGATATGTCTATTTATAATGTATATTTATCATAAATAAGTCTCCGACGCCCTATTTGAGATACATCAACAGAAAATGTAAGAGGATTAATGCATTATCTGGACAAGAATGTTGGCAAGATTCGAGTCAAATTTCATAAACTGTCACGTTTCAAAGTAATATTTGCTATGATTAGGCAAACAGTATGATTAATTCGTTAAATAAATTAAATCTGAATAAATTGAACCATTTGCAGATCAAATTGATGTATGCCTAACGATACAGAATCGACTC